>LOJH01054844.1:3090-17475 GCA_001685095.1 Ellobius talpinus | reverse complement strand
CAGGTCCGCCCCCTCTTCAGAATCACAGAGTGAGACCCAAGGTCTTCTGAAGCAGACTTTTCTCTACCAGTCGCATAACTCATTTCCTATTTGTGGTCCCCTAAATCTTCTCTAATATAATCAATCCTCATAGTAACACTGCATGGTTACTGCTCTTTACAAGAAGCAACCAGTGATGATGTAGTGCAGTGATTACAGCCAATTAACAGTTGGGTGGCTGGGGAAGGATGTGGAGCCTGGTATACATACCAAAGCAAACAGGATGCAGAACATTCAAAGCGCACAGTTTTTCAGAAAGGTAAATCAGAACTGAATTCAAACAAACAAACAAAAAACACTGGATAATGGGAGAGTGAAGCTGAGATACAAAATCATTACCTCTAGGTGGATGGAAGGAAGGCAAGAATAATAACAAAGCAAGCATAAGGCAAATATTTTTTATCATATAAACATCTTCCTTGCTCTGTCTTCTAACATGCCTGCTGTGCTAGAAAAGTGCAGGCCCCAGAGAGACAAAGATGCACATCATGAAATGTGTAATGCGGGTGAGAGAGGAATGTGGACTACCAGGAGACTCATGTGTCACCAACTAGCATAAACTTGCAGAGAACATTTCAGTTATGTTGATTTAAAAAAAGTTTCAAATAGGTATACCCAGCACAATAGCAATTAGGCTCAGAAATATTTTTCCAGAACAAATCAGTGGGTGCGTAGGCAAAGATGCATACCCCAGGGTGCATCTCCGCGAGCATTATAGATATCACCCTGGTGGTTCTCTTCCTCTGACATCGTAGTTAATGTCTCCGCACAAATGCTGGCATTCCATAGAAACTCCACTTATTTATGCATTCCTCCCTCCAGTCAAGCATGTCACTGTGTATCTGCTATGTGCCAAGTCTGTGCTAGGAATCTCAGCCAGAAATAAGACAGCCACTTCATGTGTCACTGTGGAAGTAGAGGCCTGTGAAGGGAAATTGATTTTCTTTTAGCAGGAGAATGCAACCTCTGGCCTGGGTGGGTGGACACTTAACATTCCAGCCTGGCTGGTCAATGGCCTGGCTAAGAAGCCACTCCTCAGGAAGGCAGGTTCACCTGAAGTCATGCTAAAGAGACTGGAGGAATAAGGGCGATGTCAATGAGATAATCTGCTTTTCCACCCCAGAATTCCTGACCTTACAATTGGTTGCATAACACAGCCACACTGTGGCATACCTTATGGACTGCTTTTTGGGATTATACCAAAAAAGGATACCTTTTCCTTTTTTCTTCCTCTTTCCATCCCTTTTCTGGGTGTGGTTTTCCTAACACTTAGGGCTTCACTCCTCCAAAGATCCCCTTGTCTGTCATGTTGCCAACCTAAAACAGCATGGCTTTCTCCCCTTCTCTCCTCTATTACAGCTTGCCTGTCCTGAGGCTTTCCTTTTAAAACCTAGTAACATTCTCCTTGAACTTCTGTTTGAGTCATTTCTTATTTTTTTTTAATTAACGAGACTACGAAGCTACAAGTAGATCCCCACTTCTCCAGTCATATACGGAAAGGCCCAGCAGGGTTGCGCTGTCAGGGTACCTTGTAGAGGGGAACTACACAAGCACTGGCATCCCAAGGACCACTGATTAAAACCTGGTAACTAGGTTCCAGAAGAGCTATGTTCCTTTTACTCTTTTGATTATTATTTGTTACTTGTAATTAGCCATTCTTTGGAAGTCCTGTGAAGCAAATCTCTCAGATTTCAGTGGTTACCTCCAAAATAACTGGAGAATGATGAATTAAACAATGCCAACAGGTCAATGTAAGACGGCGACGGTGTGCTTAATCCCTATGTGAACTACTATCCATTAGGACGTCTGATTGTGTTTCATGTGTTTTTCCATAAAACAGAAACCTCTCTCCCCCGTTCGGGAAGGTTTCCACAGGGTAAGCCTAACTAACCCAGGCCTGTAGAGCTGGGAAGTTAGGAGGAGAAAGAGAAGCGAGCTACACTTCAGAAATTTTTATTCACCAAATTAAGATAAATAACTTAGAACAAATTAAGGCTGATAAATGCCCTCCATGACACATCTCTGCAAAGAATCAATGACTTAATTAACGCGAAGTCATTTGGTGTTTGCTGATGGCCTGGGTGCTTCTGGGCTGCACACTGCATTGACACTGAGTTATCTGAGAAGTGGTTATGTTACTTGCTACTATTCCATTCTCTTCGTCTATCCTAATCTTCTCAGTGGTGTGTAAACATAAAGGCAGCTCACCGTACTTTGTGCGCTGGAGAAAGCAAGAGATTAAATGTCAAAGCCATGACAACACAGTGCAGAAAATGAAATATTTCATCCATTTTCTAAGCAATGAACTTAGAAACCATCTGGAAGTTGGCTAAGATAAAATGCCCAGAACTAAACAAGCTTGATTACAAAATCCATGTCTGATGGATGCCTATTTGGTCCAAGGCAAAACTGAGATGCTCTAACTTCTTAATGGAGTCTGAAGGGAAAAAAAAAACCCTTCTGGTTTGATATAAAACTACTATGCTGAGATTCCATTTTATTTTATGCCATGTCATTAAAGTACTGAAAAATTCATCTAGGGAAAGAAAAAATGGAAGAAACAACAAACAATTTCAAAAACAATTTGAAGGCACAAGAGGAGAAACTGATGAAAAGGTATAAGGAAAGATTCCAAGGTGTTTCCAAAGTCCCAGAGCAATATACAACCCAGAGAGAGTCAGTGAGAAGGGGCTGTTAACATAGCAGGACACTCACTTCATGGGAGAAGAAGCAGACAAAGAGAGGGCACCTAGGAGTCAGTGCTCCTCCTGAAAAGCTATTGCCAAGCATTTGACCTCAGAAACTCACCTGGGCTTGCTCATCTCTAGGCGCTGGCTGCATTTCTACACAGAGCACATGTTAAACCAGTGATCAATGCATGGTGCATCTTCCTCAAGCTAGATTGAGAGGTGAGGTTTCCTCACGATTGTTAAATCAGCATGAAGAGTGTTCACCACAGCACATGAGGTAAGTAAGGCAGACATACAAACATCATTATTCTATGGACTAAGTTCAAGTTATAGTTCCTAGAAAAAGAGCAGGAGGAGGAGGGGGTGGCAGTGGCAGCCATGACAGGATCTCACAAAGTTGCCCAAACTGACCTTGAACTTACTTTGTAGCTCAGACAGACCTTAAATCCATTTTAGAGGGAATTATAATCCTCCTTCCTCAGCTGCCCAACTGTTAATTGGCTGCAATCACTGGACTCCATCATCACTGGTTGCTTCTTGTAAAGAGCAGTAAGCATGCAGTGTTACTATGAGGATCGATTATATTAGTGAAGATTAAGGGACCACAAATAGGAAATGAGTTATGCAATGAGTAGAAAAAAGTCATGCTTCAGAAGACCTTGGGTCTCACTCTGTGATTCTGAAGAGGGGGCGGACCTGTTTTAGGAAGGACATGGGTATGCCTTTCAGTCTAAACTGAGTGCTGGAGAAAAGAAATCTTGGCCAAGAGGAGTCAATCTATCTACAGTGTGGCCTCACTTGGAAAACCAAGTCAGGTCAGCCCTATCTTCTGAAATCAGACTCCTGAGAAACACAACTAATCCCACCCATGGGCTGAAAATACAACATATCCTCAGTGATCAGAAAGCAAGAGACATACGAGTGGGTCAGTTGTTGGAGATCTAGCGAGATTCAAACCTGGTAGGCAGGCTGAATGATGGTTGTGAACAAGGAGCTAGGCGGGAGTGGTGACTGGTCAGTCATTATACGATCATGAGGATGGTGAAAAATACAGGCCTTGGGCTTCCAAATTCTCTTAACTTGCAAGAGAAACTGGAAACATGTTTTACATAAAATAAGTATTTTCCTATGTTCACAAACCAAGACAATTTATTCTTGCAATAACCTTCATTTGTCCCTTAAAACCTTAATTTGGCCTCTTCAGTGAACCTCTTCACAAGTGGGCATGCGTAATTTATTGGTTTGTTTGGGGCTGGGAAATAAACCCAGGGATCCATACATACTATGGACTAAGAATCTTAACACGTATTTTTTTCTTCCACACCCGCACCCCTTTAAATAATCCTCACACCAAACAGACATTCAAGAAAGACATTGTGCCAGTATCACACTGTCTCTTGTGATCACTTTTTTTTTCTTGGACTTTCTAAAGTATGTGGATTCTGTTCAGAAACTTCCCAATGGACGAGTCATTGAATTCTACCTGTGACTGCCATCTTCCTTTCAGGGCCACCCATTGTGCAGATCACAGGTAGAAGCCATGACAGGAAATGGTCACTCGTACAGAGCCAACAGCTTCCCCAGGCCTGGCTTCCTACCGAAGTGAGCTGCCTGCATGATTCCTGCAAACTGGCCTGGTTAACTTCTTTCATTACATCTCAAAAATAGACTTGATAGAGCAAGCATTTCCTGACCACCGGTCTCTGAAGGATTAAGCTGGACCTGCCTCCTCTACCATGGAGCAGCAAATTTTTGATTCTTACTTTAATCTGTCACTTGCCTCTTTTCTCTTCATCTTTCTTCTTGACTATTTTATAGTTTGTCTGTGTTATCTAAATCTCACAAAGAGCCCAGGCTATAGTCATTCCTCAGAAAATGGAATGAAGAGAGAGTTTGTTCCTGTCCCCAGATGACTTTGTTACCTCAGTTTAGAAAGGAATACTATATGCTTGGACCAGAAACACTCATCAAGGCTGGGTAGATACCTAGTTTGAAGATCTTGGCCCCAAATTGATTTTCCAACCTGATAATTATTAGTGAATGGCAGTAACCCGGCTTTATTCTTTTGCCTGGTCAGCTTCTCAGCTACTGTGTTGATTTGTGGCCTTGTTAGTTATTCTTGAATAAAGCCTCCTGAGAAGAAGTGTCTGTAGAGACAGACAGACAGGTTAGAATGTCAGTAGTGTGGAGAGTTTGGACTGTACCAATCCTTATCTTGGGCTAACTTTAGCCCCAGGAACAGCCATTCCTTACTCAACCTCTGGGTCAGAATAATGTCCTATGACTTGATAGATACAAACCTTCGGTGTCTGCTGACTTAGCAGACACACTGGCTTTCACCAACCCAAAGCTAAGAATGTTGTTGATCGTTTCAGGAGCCCGCAGAGAAGCTTTCTCTGGTATGCTGTATCCACCTCTCTGATGTTCCCATCAGTGTATTTTAAGCTTGCCTTGCTCTATGACTTTGTTTTGTAAAACTATAAAACTTAAATGACTTCCACCTTGGAACATGGAATTTGGGGTAACCAAAATTTGTGTTCCCGAGCCAAGGTCACTCAAAATGTTCCAAAGTTAACTATCTTTTATTCTCTGTAAGATGAGAACTGTGGCGTTTGCAATGACAATCTTCCTACTCACAGGAATGCCAGCTTTCTGGAGGGGAGAAGACTCCTTTGCTCATTATCTTCCGAATCTTCTGTCTCTGGAAAGGGCTGCCACGCTGAGTGAACGCGACATGTTCTCTCTCAGTTTTGTTCTCTGTGTGCATTTTCTTTTTTTCCTTTTTAAAAAAATGTTCCTTCCATTCTGCATCTTCTCAGGTCACAGTAATATTTTCAGTGCAGGAGATTTCAGCTGTGTCCTGTCAATTATTTTCTCTTTAGGCTGGCAATTTATACGCCTAGATAAGGGCAGTAGCAGTAGAAGGCGGGCAGGATTGCTGGGACAAGACCCACTGTTTCCCTTTTTCCATACAGGAGAAATGACGATATGTCCTCTCTCTCTCCTCACAGATTTGAAAGATGAAGTATGGTGCTGCTTGAGAACAGCTTGTGTCAAATACGTTGTGTGGGACACGTGTTGACAAATGCTCTCAGATATTCTGATATGCCGGCAGCCTGTCAAGGGCAAGGCCCCTGAGGTGGGAGCTGATTTTCACACAATACTTCACAAAAGTCCTGTGAAGTAGGTGCACTATGCTCTTTCAGATATGCAGACACAGGCCTCAGAGGTGGAGAGTTTTACCCCGATTCACAAAGCAAAGGCAAAGACTGGCTTAGATGGATGGCAACAAATGTAGACATCTTTTCTCTGTCAGCTGTCAGGTTGGGGTAGGAGAAAAGTCACCATTAGGCTTTGACCCCAGCTTCTTGATCACGTGGACTTGAATATCCTTCGGATTCAATTAAATTAAAAATGTCGAAGAGAGACATTTTTAAATTTAGTGTTGACTTCATTTTTAGGTAGTATTCAATTGCAAGATTTCCCCCCCCCCATCATTATCAAATACTGTTATGACTAGTTGTTAGGTCAGAAGTTAGTTATCTTCTGGACCCTGTTGATTAAGAGGGGTTGGCATTGAATGACAGAACTGCTGATTGGATGGGGCAGACTCTGCATTTGCATGTGGGCTTTGAGTCTGAGCTGGATTTATAAGTTATTCTGTAACAATCTGAGACAGTCACTAGGCTCTCTCCCCACTATCTATTCCAATGGCAGAGAGATTTCAGTCTTTGGAAGCTGGATCCTAACCTTGGTATTCCAGCTTACTGCTTCTGGGGAGTATCAAGCGAACCTGTAAGGACTCTGCAGTTACCCAGCAGGACCTCATGCAGCTGCCTGCGGAAATCAGGATAGTCCTACCATTTCTGAGAGCCTTTTAATAGAGCACTGATTACAGATTGCAGGCACCTGGTGCTGTTTTTGTATTGCGGCTGAAGGGTACCATTTCAAAGACAAGCATTGGGCTTCGCTGATTCCTATTTCCTGCTCCATTGCTTGCCAGGAATAGGTACCAAGAAGCCCATACAACAGCTGATCTGGTTCCTGCGTGGACTGCCAATGCCAAAGTTTTAATTCCCAGAATGATAATGTGCCTGTGAGTCGCCCTGAATGTATTCACCTGACAGTGGCTCAGAGCACCAAGGTTATGGAAGGACTTCTGCTAACTGGGGTCAGCACAGAGATCTGTGGGTTGGCACTAGGCCAGAGTTGTTCTGTGCTTCTTGGACTCCCCAATATGGTCCACTTGGGCCTGTTCCACTTGAGACTTCAACAGCCAAATGTGTAAATGTAAGCTGTGGAAATCCAACAGGAGAAGAGGTGCTGGCCTAAAATCAAGGCTTAAAGATCTACGGGCTTGAGGTATTGCAGGCTAGGACTAAGTTTTGTGTAAATTCTCAAGGAAAAGAATGGACCTGAGCAGCATCGCAACTGTGCGGAATCATGCTTTCTCTTTGTCTTCTCTCCACTCTGCCAGCATACCACCTGTTCTCATGTCCATAATCATGGGACTAGTGTAGTACTTTACACCCTCATATCATCCTTTTTAAATTTCGATCAGAAGGAGCAATATAGTGAAGTGGAGACCAGCATCTAGTCCACATTTTGGCTTTCTTTCTCTTTGGATATAAGATCTTGGAACTCAGCTTCTGTGTTAGATAGAACTGAATGAGACAGACAGTCACCAAGATGATTCTGCTACTAAAACTTGAAGAGTCCAAATGCTCAAGATGCATTTGGACTGCATCTTTCAGTCTAAATATTATTGTAGTTAGGTAGGAATGAGAAAAGCTATCAAGGCAATGGTTGTAGGTCATGAAAGCCTTTCTGAGAGCCTCCTTGGTAAAGCAAAGTATATGGAATACCCATGTAAAGCCTGGGGCATTGCTACTGACAAACTAGGGTTGCTTGGAGCATCACAGAAAAAGACAGAAGGTATAGAATATATGAGGGATGGTAACCAAGAAGGTCAATGTTGTGCTTTTGAAATGCCAGGGAGAGGCAGTCCTGTAAAGGAGCTCAAAGAGGAATATCCCCCTATGGACCAGCAGAAACCTTGGAAATCCTTGTCTTTTACAGTTAAATCTTTTCCTCTTGGGAAAGTAGCTTATAAGCTTCACAAAACTGCCTCATGGCAACCATCTGAGATCTTCTCAGGAACTGACTCCTGGCTGGAATCAAAAGGAGGGAGGCTCAGTGGGCATTGTCCTCTGTTGGTGCTCTGATTGGTGGCCAGAGCCTGGGAGAGTGGGGACTAAAAATGGCGGGGGGAATAAAGCCTCATGCAGTAGCCAACTTTATTCAGAGCATCAGATAATTTATGCTCAGAGGGTCAAGAGAATCACTTGAGTAAAGTATACAATCACAAGGACAAGCCAC
The DNA here is from genome assembly GCA_001685095.1 of Ellobius talpinus. NCBI lineage: Eukaryota > Metazoa > Chordata > Mammalia > Rodentia > Cricetidae > Ellobius > Ellobius talpinus. The sequence continues at coordinate 9,367 of LOJH01054844.1, read as the reverse complement.
ACGTGGCAACAAAATATGTTTTTCCATAGAGGCCTATGAGTAACCACAGCCGAAGTGAGCTCATTCCTACCCACTACACCTGGGAGGAGCCCGAAGACACATTCCAAGACAATTCTGTGTTTTGAAAAGATTGAGGTCCCGAGATTCTTGTCTTCCTTTCTTGGAAGCACTCAGAACACTCATACAGCTCCATGCTTGGATTGTGTTCTTTCTGGAGTGGGACATCTATTGTAGAGTCTTACTCTATGCATTAAGCTCCAGTTTAAATTGGGGAATGAAAGTAAGTTATCTTAACAACACTATGTGATAGTCTTTGCCAACTAAACTTGGACACATCCAAGATGAACTGGTAGCAATGAGGAATGACCAGAGCCCAATTTGTTATCTTTGTAGTTGCTGGACAAGGTTAACAACAGTGTCTTGTTCATCAGAAAGCAAAACTGAACAAAGGAAAGTTGTGAAATAATGAAGTTCGTTTTGATTTACCTAGAATGCGGTTCTGCCTCTCCCTCTCCCTTCCTTTCTTCAGTACAAGATGGTGCAGAGAAACAGACAGACACTCTTCTGGGATTGTGTTTCTAGCTTCAGATTCCTGCTTGCCCTTTAAGGCTGTGGGGTCTACAATAATTTACTTAACCACTTACTTCTCTCATCTATAAAACAATTTCTCTTCTCCAGATATAAACGTATCTGTAAGGAATTTTAATGCCAAATTCACATTTGTGCCTCTCATGTCAGAATTTGAGGCAGTAGCGTAGAAAGGTACTTGTGGGAGCTGAAGCAAGTCTGTCTATCAACATTCTCATTGAACTATACAGGCACAAAGTCGTGAAGCCGAGCCCTGGAGAGAACAGTAAAGCCTGGAATCAAATCCTTGGCTGGATGATGACACAAAAATTGTTAAGGAACCTAACTGTAAGTTTCACTTATGAAATTGAGGCATTGAAGGCCCTAGAATCTTGCCTTCTAAACCAACATGGTGAATGTGAATAAAATGGACCCATGAGGTATCATGTTTTTATGTACTGCCCTCTTGGCCGAGGAAGATTTCATGGCAGATGGTACCATTGGTGACATATCAACTATAGAAAACACACTGCAGTTCTCATCCAAACTGTAAAGGGCATTTTCCAAACTGGGTTTTCTGATATGGAATGCTAATGTAAAATTGATGATATGATGAAAGACTATTTTGAAGTAATTTAAAAGTAGTTAAAATGATACTGGTTTCATCCATATTTAAGTATTTAGAAAGCTTATATACATAAAAATTGGAAGTTCACTCTCAAAGTTTAGCTTTTTAATGTTATAATTCAGGTGTATTTTGAAATAGAATTTGCTTAGTTGAGAAAACTTAAAATATACCTACGATTGCAGTCAGTATCTGCTGTAAAAGGCGAATCCTATTCTTGCTAAAGACTTCCCCCATCTGTATGTGTGTTTGTGTGTATGTGCATCCACACATGTGTGTGTGCTTAATCTAATCTTCAACACATTTTTCTTTTTTTATCTTCTCTTCAGCATCAGTGAAGCAAGGGCAGTAATTCAGCAAGCATACTGAGTATAGCTCATAATTAAGTTGTTTGTGTATAGAATTGACGCTGTGTGGTTTTGACTTTGTTTGGACATGATTGAAATTGGCTTGGCCACTTCCTGTGTCCCTCATGTAGGTGATGGTTTCAGACCAAAGTACTCTTGTTGTTGTTGTTATTATTATTATTATTATATTTTGGTTTTGTCATACTGCTTGTTAATGTTAGGATGTGGCAGTTTACAATACTATGTTGTAAACAAATTTATAAACCAGGTCTGTGGGAGAGCAGGATTTATTTTTGACTATTAAACCTATAAGAAGGATGGACTTAGCAAACACATAAACAAGGAAAAATGAGATGAAAGCAGTGTGGGTTTGTAACTGAAGTAGGCATGAGACATAGGTACTGAGAATCCTGTGACCGTGTCTCCTACAGAGGAAAGTATATATTTAGGGAAAAGAAAGCCCACTCTCAGCCAATGATGGAGACTCTTCTCCTTAAAGACATCTCTGTGACCAAGGCTGCTGTCTGTGGTGGTCGATTGTCCGTGTTTACACTGTCTAAACGTGTGTGGTTACTGGAGCAATTGGAAGCTGGCGTATGTCTGCTGCTCTTCTGTCCAGGCGCTGGCCAGGTGGTGACTGCCGCTGCCCAGAGGGAAATGTCCTCCCCGATGACAGTTTTCCAGCCCCTCGATCACTCGCAGGATTAACCCTCCTCTCTCACAGTGATTTGGTACTGATTGGAATCAAAGACAGTAAATCTAATCACTGGAGCCCAGTGAAGTGTGTTTTTATGGCTTTCAGGTTAGGGGGAGAATAGGTCTGAAAGCACAGATCTTTATGGTAGCATTCTAGTTTCGTGACAGTGAGGACAGCAGGAAGATTCTCTGGCATATTCTAAGTTTGAATTCAAATAATGATATGAATTTAGTAGAAAGCTTGTTTCTAGATGCTTTCTGGGAATCAGTATGTAAGTATGCTAGGCATGGTGGCCCCCCACCTTTAATCCTAGCACTTAGGAGGCAGAAGCAGGTGGATCTCCATGAATTCAAAGCTAACCTGGTCTACAGAGGGAGTTCTAGGAAAGCCAGGGCTACAATAGAGGCCTTGTTTTAAAGAAACAAAATTCACATGAGAACAAAACAACAACAAAAACATGAAGACGCAAGTGCAATTTTATATTCAGAAGCTCATTTTCTGTTCTGGAGCCTCCTGATTTTCATGCTGCATTATTTCATTCTTATTCTTCAAGTCCGTATCTATGAGTCCCCCCTTGTTCCATTTTTGTGTGTATGTGGTATGCATCTGTCCGTATGTAGTGTGTGAAGGTGCCTGTGTATGTGGGTGGGTGTGCACCTGAGAAATGATCTTGCCTCTCATTTAATGAGGCGGGGATTCTCAGTCGGATCCATGGCTTATTGATATGGCTAGTCTCATCAGCCAGCTTAACCCAGGAATCCCGTCTCAGCCTTCTGAGGCTGGAATTATGGCACGTGCGTGGGGGGGATTGCGTGTGTGCCACACTCACTTATGAGGGTTCTGAGGTTCTGAAATCCTGTCCTGTATGTATGGCCCTGATCAGAAAAAAAAACACAACAAAACACATGTGATGTTCCAATAGGTCAATGGGCTTCAGTTCCTCTGTATTTAAGCAATGAAAATTTATGAGCGTTAGCTTATCCATAAGGTGTTGTTTTTGAAATGAGCGTGAGGCAAGCTTGTGTCTATACTGCAGCGTACACGTTTCTCTGATAGTCGTTTCTGCCTCAGTAGCTAAAACACTATCTCCACAAGACGAAGTTATAACACTTTCCCATAATCCGTAGCCCAAAAGGAATAGGCTAAAAATGGCATAATTTGCCATTATAAAAATACATATCTAATGATCCTTATTTGCAGTCTTGAGATGGTACATTCAGCAACTATCTTGACCTACATTTGGAATTGAATGTGGAAGTGCTTTGTAAATAGGGCTGTAGACACTTAAGGATTCCTCACTAGCGCTGTGCAGAGCATCTGCCATAGACACCTGCTCAGGAAACATTTTTATTAGTGTGTTTAACAAGGAAGTCTTTCAAGACAGGGGGTCACCGCCCCATCAAAAACAATGGTTCTAAACATGCTTGTGCAGCAGAATACATTTATTACAGGCAAACAAGTCCCCTGGATCTCTGTGACCCAGAGACCCCAAATATAAAGCCTACTTGAACCCCCACATCTTATCCTGAAATGTTCCATCTCTACCAACTGCCACCATTCTGATTGAAGTTTTAGATTTGTGTAGGGTAATGGCTTGTAAACTTGGTGACCAGATGACNGGCTTGCTCTCTGATTATTCTCCTTCTTTTCCACTGTACATCAACCTTTCCAGAATGACACTCAAGACATACATCTTCATGCACTTCAGAAAGCCCTGAATGAATAACATGACACTTGACCCTAGAATGAATATGATACTCTCCCAGTAGTGAATTTTTAAGAAAGGCCTATAACTCTCCATTTTTCTGTTTGTATAGAGGAAACTATCTATTTATGTGTATTTATACATGAAAAACAGTGAGGCTTTGCTAAGTAAAGCTGAGTATTATTCTTCCAGACATCTTCTATTCATTCAATTTTTATAGTTCAAAAGATATTTCATAATTTGCATCATAATAGGAGTTAATAAAATCCTCTACCTTTAAGATTTTAAAAAAAAAGTATTGAGGAACTGGAATGTGTGATCTGAACATATTAATCTATTTAGCTCTTCAGTTCCAAGAGGGAGGTAAAGGCATCTCCATGTTGTATTATTAAGTCAGTGGTTCTCAGCCTGTGGATTGAGACCCCTTTGGGGTTTCACAGGGATTGCCTAAAACCATCGGGAAACAGATATTTGTATTAGAATTCATACCAATAGCAAGATTACAGTAATGAAGTAGCAATGAAGTAATTTTGTAGTTGGGGGTGGTCATAAGAACACGAGGAACTGTGTTTAAGGGTCGCAGCGTTAGGAAGGTTAAGGACTACTGAGTTAAGTAAACTGAGAGTCAGAAATGGTAAGACTTACCCGTCAATTTCAGGCCTTGTATGTTGGATCTGAAATGTAAATCTGAGCTTGTTTTATTTTAAAATTTGGGCTCAGAGAAATCACTAGTTTATCTTTCCTATGCCCTTCCATTTGTGAGTATCAGTATAACAACGTAAGAAAGGTCGCTTCAACTTCTCACCAGCTGCCAAAGGTATGGGTTGTTTTAAGATCCTGGTAAAACAGGTGTGCCTCTTTTGTCTTCGGATACATTCTACACAATGTGGCGTTAGTTTTCCGTTACCTTTCAGTGTAGGTTGAGAAGATGTGAATCAAGATGAAGAAGCAATGCCATGCCAGCTGGGGAAGGTGCCTGTCAGTGAGTTCTGGATATTATTGAGAATATGGTTTGCTTTCTTCTTTGGCTTTCTTTTCTGTGTTTCCCTGAGTGGAAACACAGACCTCAAAGCTAGAAAACTAATATGTATTTCTCTATTTAAAACAAACAAACAACCCCACCCCCAAAAAACCCCAACAACAACCCAACAAATCATAAAACTGTCATAGGCACAGACAGTAAGACAGATGTATGCTGGGAGAAGTTCTTTTTGCCAGCTTGAGGGCAGCCACAGTGGTCAGTGCAATGAAAACCAGGCACACCTGCACTATTTTCTATTTCGTAGCCAGCATGAAGAGAAAACCTGGTGGTAGTGCAAAGACTGTTGTCAGACCACAAGTAGATCAGAATATACATATATATATATATTACGTATCTCATCTATCATCTATCTATCTATCTATCTATCTATCTATCTACATTATATATCACATCTACTAGACCCATGACATACATCCTTAGTGCATGTGTCCATATATCTTTTTGGTGCTAATAGAACCTACTTTATTTTAGAATTAAAGAGAGAAAAAAATTTTAAACTGGGAAATTCTTTATATTTTTCCTACCAGGGGCTTAGAGATGTAGACAGATATGATTTTGCCATTGAAAGATATTTCTGTGGTCTCCCTTCATAAATCATTGGAATTCCAACGAGACTTTCAAATTATATTTATTATTTTAGGAGGTGCAGAATGCCACAGTGATGCACGTATGGAAGTCAGATGACAGCTTGTGGGAGTTGGTGCTCTCCTTCCACTCAGTGGGCTCTAGAGATCAAGCTAAGGCCGTCAGGCTTGGCAGCAAGTGCCGTTAATCACAGAGTTGTTTCCCGTGTCTACTGGTGAAACCTGCGATGTGGTCTGTAATCAACCCTTGTAGGACAGAGACCATATCTTGATTTATGGGTTTTCTAACACCAAACACAAGGCATCATATAGTGGGAGCTTCTCTATCACGTGGTCAGTTTTAGGGCAGTCCCATCAAGCCTTGAGCTACTGCCATGTCATACACTGCACTGCCAGTCTGTATCTGTATGCAGGATCTCACAGCACTCCACACATCCTGTGTGGGCAGGACAAAGGCTTCTCTTACACCTTCCGTTCTGATTGGTGCATGTGATATTCATGTGTGTGCAGGTATGCGTGCATGTTTATGTGGAGGCCAAAGATCAGTCTTAGATAACTTGCCTCAGGCCCCTTGTTTCATTTTTGAGTCCCTTGGCCTGTCACTCACCGCATAGAACAGGCTGGCAGGCCAGGGATCTCCAGGTCTCATCAGCACAGCCCTGGGATTACAAGTACGTGCCACCACAGCTAGCCCATTTCTTTTCTTTTCC
>LOJH01054843.1:423-11962 GCA_001685095.1 Ellobius talpinus | reverse complement strand
CTTCCTTGCTCATAATCTCCTTCCTTCTGCTCCTCATTTGGACCTTGGGAGCTTGGGCCAGAATTTTAAAAGAGGGGTCAGTTTCTCTCCTTTTTTTCAGATATGTTCTCTCACTGAACCTGGAACTTATTATCCCTTAGCCAATGAGCTTTAGAAATCCACCTGTCCCCATGACCCGCTACGTCCCGCCCCCAAGGCCTCTTATTGGCAGGCGCTCTACCTCCCTAGAACAGCCTCTCCACCTTCGTTTTGTTTCTTGTAGGAGACAGAGTCACTTGTAGCTCAGGCTAGCCTTGAACTCCTCATGTAGCCAAGAATGGGCTTGAGCCTCTAATCCTGCGTCCATCTCCCAGGTGCTAGGATTCCAGCCGGCTGTTGCTGCTCTTAGCTCTCTTCCAGTAGAGAGCCGCTCCATCTCTTCTGGCGTTATTTCATATTCCCTTCTTATTTTCATCGGAGTCCCTTTGTATCTTATCTCTTTGTTCTAAGTTCCTTCTTGTATCAGTCACTGAGCTCTGGCCCAGCACCAGCATCTAAAGCCAGCATCGAGTTCATGCATCACAGTAATGCTCCAGAGCCGTGTGACTTCCGGGGCTTGAGGACAGGGCTGCTGTTTTCCTGCTGGTCCTTTGTTGGTGTTTTTCCATTGGATAGGGAGCCACATGGCTCAACCTTGGTCATCAGAACAGGCAAATGCGGTGAGCAACCTTCACTTTCCAAATGGGTGCTAGCAGCTTCTTTTACAGATGTAAGCCTGCCCAGCTTAGATGTCCGTGCCTGGTGACAGTTACCCAGGATATTTCTGAGCCAGCCAACAGTTGGATCTGTTCCCCACCTCTTGGGATCCTTAAGGGAGAGAGTTCAGTAGCACCCCTGCCCTGTCCTCCCTGTCTCTGAGCAGCCACATTCAGCACCCTACCCTTTCTTCCACCATTTGCCACTTCCTTTAGCAACTAAACAGCTTGAGGAATTGACACGTGCACAGAGCTGCCTTGGGAGGGGGGACTGGGATGCGGCTCGATGGATACAGTGCTTGCTTAGCACTTGGTTTGCTTCTCAGCATCACCACCAACAACAACAACAACAAGAAGGAAAAGGCCAAGCTGTCTAACCTAGGAGGTAATTTCTACCCAGGTGGAAGATGGTCACCAACAAAGGAATTGAGTGAAATAAAATGTTCCTTTCATCCTGTCAGGCTCAGAGGGGCCAACGTGAATGGCAGGAAATCCGAGACGGTCCTCCTGCACGAATCCCCAGGACAAGCCGGTAAGTGAATGTTCCGCCAGGACTTTGGCTCCTCACCTGCTTTTGCTCGAGAGCTGCTGCCAGGTTTCCGGTTCCTGTGAGCCACCTGGTCCTCTGACAGGAAGGCTTTAAAGCCGTATCAGGTGCGTCTGGCTCCGCATCCACACTCATCTGGGAATCCTTGGGATTGATCATTTGTGGCTCGATGCAAAAGCCAACCCACGTAGTTTCCCTCTTTGTGAGGCCCGGATAATAACTACCTCCGACTCACGCACGCCATGCTCCTTTGACAGCTATGGTTGCCTATTGGGTAGCTTCCAAAAAAAACCCTTCTCCCTGCCAAAAGAGAGAAAATCGATCTTGTCTGCCCAGCCTTAAAGGCATACAAGATCAACAGTCACAAAAACCATTCTGTGCAGTGCAGCGACAGAGAAAGGTCAACATGCAGGGCCCCAGACCTCTGGTCATTTTTAGTTTCCCCATCTGGGCCCCGGAAGTGTGTTGTGGCTCCTGCATGGTGCTTTTTAGTGACTGTCTTCGCTTCTTTGCCAGCCTAGTGCCACTTTGAAAATGCATCACCCCAGCCAAAGCACCGAGACTTACATAGTGGTCTTCCATTCTGCAGACCTAATGTGCACCTCTGCAAATGTTTCAGGCCTCCTTGGATGCATGCATGCCCATAAGACCCAGTCATCAGCAGGCCGCCAAGAAGGAGGACTGAGTCAGAGCACAGGGGCCTGGCTATCTGCTGCCACCACCTCCTGCCGCAGCAAGCTGGGCAGGGAAAGGAGTGGGGTTTTCAGCTGGTGTTTTTGGTTTGGAAAGGAGGACGAAGGTGAGAGAAAGAGACGGGGGAGATTTAAGGTGCACATGTAACATAACACTAAATGTAAATAGAATTGCAGCTTTTGGAAGACTAGATGATTCACGGGTTCTGTGTGACTCATTCCTCTCTGGATGACAGAACACTTTGCACCCAGCCTCTGGGATTTTGGAAGTTTTTTCCAAATGCTGGGAAGAGACCAGGCCCACGTTTCTCACCCCTTTCTCGGGAGGGCTGTGTCTGATCTCCTAAGCATCTCAGTATTTGCTTCATCCCCTCTATTTGACTAGGGATCTTTTCCATTTTTCTACCCAGAACTGGGTCAGTGGCAGCATGGGTCCAAAGGCCACAGGGGTGGAAAGGAAAAAAATACATGCATTCTGGAGTCTGACCTGAGCCTAGAAATCTGGGTTGGCAGGGCTCACCGAGGGTGCCTGAGGCAGCCCCGGGCAGGGTGAGCATCAGCAAGGCTGGTGGCCAGCCCGGGGACGGGAGTCTTTCTAGGATTCTGCCTTTCCTGCTTCATATGTCATGTGCTACTCGAGGCACACACATACTTTGGCAGGGGCCACAGGGCATCGGCCCAGAGCTGGGAGTCTCCAGGAGCAGCAGCCATATACTAAATACCACAGTCTTTTGGGGTGGTCTCATGTCCTTGTCGCCAGAGCCATAAGGAGGCTGGCCCATGACCCAGAAAACCTCTCTCATTTCTTCATTTGTTTCAGGAGATGAGCAACAGATGCCTCCCTTCCCATGTTCACTGGCCCATGGTAGGTTCCCTTCCTCCTATGTAAACACAGAGCTCTGGGACCTGGGACGTAACTCAGTGGGTAACCATGAGAACTCAGGTTCAAATCCTAAGAACCCACATGAAAAGGTAGGCCTGGCCACGTATGTCTGTGATCCCAGCACTGTGAGGGGTGGGTAGAGGGGGAACCCTGCAGTTTGTTGGCACCCAGCTTCAGTGAGAGAGTCAGTCTCGAAAGAATAAAGCAAAGAGTGGTCCAGCAGTACACCTGTGTGCTTCTGCACCTGCACACGCACACACACACACACACATACACACATGCACGCACGCACACATGCACACACTTTTAAAGAAAGCTCTGTAGCCCACTATGGTGCCTCTCACACCTGTAACTAAAGAGGCTGAGAAAGGAGGACCACGTGAGCCCTCGGCCTGTCTGGATTACACAGTAAGACCTTGGATCAAGAGCATACAAAACGAAATGAAATGAAAAAAGGCAGCAATCTTTCTCTGAAAATGAATTAAAACTTTACTTTGCGGAAGTCAGGCTAAACCCAAGTCTAGCAATCGAGAATGCTGCATCTAACAATTAACATTCCCAGACCTGCTGTGGGTTGTGCTTCCTGCTTTGGGCATAGTAGTTGGGATATTTGCCCTGTAATAATTTATTGAGCTTGAGCTCAGCTTGTATCTTGGACGGTTTTTGATGGGGGGGTTGTTTTGGTTTTTTTTGTGTGTGTGTGGTTTGTTTATATTTTTTTTGGTTTGGGGATTTTTGTTTTTTGATTTTTTGGTATTGGTTTTTCAAGACAGGGTTTCTCTGTAGCTTTGGAGCCTGTCCTGGAACTCACTCTGTAGACCAGGCTGGCCTCAAACTCACAGAGATCAGCCTGCCTCTGCCTCCCAAGTGCCGGGATTAAAGGCGTGCACCACCACCACCTGGCTCTTGGAGCATTTTTGTGTGCTTTATTTTATAAGATGGCTAAGAAAATGTTACTATGGTCCCCAAAGCTGTTGACAAATCTCCATAATCCTCTGTTCACTCCCTCCTTGATACAGCTCCTGTTTCCCTTGTTCCACCAGCCTCAGGGCACAGCAGAGGGATTTGATGCTCAGTATAATTTCAACCCACGGGCCCCTCTCCCAATTCCTTGTCTTTTACAGTTGGTATGGTCATTTGATGAGCTGGCCAGTGGTGAGATACTGCCACATCAGTATAGGATCCTCCCAGGGCCTCCCCGCTCCAGCTCCGCACCCCATCTAGGTCGCTCAAGCTGAAAGCACACTGGGTCACTCAGTACTGCAGGGTGATGGGCAGTTGAGATGGAGAAACCTGAGGCAGGGATTGAGCCAGAGGAAAACGAGTCTTGGTATTAAACCAGTATAACTCTGGGCTGGTTCACCAGTGAGACACCCTCTGACGGACAGGAGGTAGTGGCAGTTTATACCACAGACATCATAGTGATGGGAAGGTAATAAAAGGGGAGGCCTACAGCCCCCTAAAGAAATGTGGTTGTAACTCTTCAGCCTGGTGGGGTATGCCTTTAATCCCAGCACTCAGGAGGCAGAGGCAGGTGGATCTCTGAGTTCAAGGCCAGCCTGGATTACAGAGTGAGTTCCAGGGCAGCCAGGGCTGCACAGAGAAACCCTGTCTCAAAACAACAACCGCCAAAGGCGGCGATGTTCAGCCTGGTGCGCTGCTGCGTGCTTGTAGTCCTAGCCCTTTAGAGGTGGAGACGAGAGACAGGACTTCAAGGTTATTCTCAACTTTCTGGTGACTTTGAGGCCAGCCTGGACTAAATAAGACACGGTCTCAAAGACAGTGTTGCCCCTGAGTCTGTGAAGTGGCATTTTCTTGAAGATGTTCCTACGACACTAAAAACAAAAAGTCCTAAAGATACCTAAGGTGTAGATGATCTATCTAAGCAGTTGTGATAGACCCACCTATAACCCCAGTCCTCTGAGGCAGAGGTGGAGGCAAGCTGCCCACGAACGTTCCTGCCATCCAGCCCTAGCACCCACTTAAACTATTTTTTGATAGAGCCCAAAACTCACTGCACACTCGACCCCTGCCTGGGGAGCGGATGGAACCATTAAGAGCATTCCCCGAACAGTCAGGGCCGCTTTAATATTTCACCACCTGGCTGCACCTCTGAGGACGCACTCCCTTGCAGCCTCTTCCTGTGCCCTGCTCAGCCTGCTATTAACAGTCCCCAAAGCCTGCTTAAACCACGTGATTCTCCACGTGATTTCCCAAAACTGCTCAGTGTGGGGGCGGGGTGGGGGTGGATGGGGTGAGCATCATTATCTCCTGGAGCTTCCATGGAGGATGCTAAGGAAGAACTCCTCCTACCCACGGGGAAGAAAAGGCTCTGAAAGCCATTATGAGTCTGGCAAGGATTCAATTACTTCTGCTCTCCCCAGCTAAGCACTTCCTTCCATGCAGCAAAGCTGCCAGTCCACACTGCACCCTTTCTGCAGAAATGCTATGCACGGAAGGGACAAAGCTCTCATGTAGCGGTTACTGCGGCACCCGTGGAGGTGACCTAGGTTCTCCTGTGAGTGGAGGAGGACCTATGCTGGTTCCTATTGGCTAGAGTTTCAAGTTTACTTCTTTTTTTAAAAAAAAAATACTTAATATGTATGTCTATATATTACATGTGTGCCTGGTTCTCTGGGACATCAGAGACACCCTGGAACTGGAATTACAGATGCTTGGGAGCTACCATGCGGGTGCTGGAAACTGAACCTAGATCCTCTGCGAGAGCAGCAAATGCTCCTAACCATGGAGACTTCTCTCCAGCCTGCTCCCTCTTTCATCCCCTCAAGCCACGCCGGTCTCCTTATTCTTCTACATGTTCCTGCCTCTGGCCCCTCACGCTTGCTGTTCCCGCCATCTGAAGTACACTGCCCTCTGATCTCTGCGTGGCTTTAACCCTCATCTCTCCAAGCCTCTCTAATCAGTTTTTATCTTGTGTATGTGTGTGTGTGTGTGTGTGTGTGTGTGTGTATGTTTGACAAGGGGTCTCACTACATAGCCTTGGCTGGCCTGGAACTCACAGAAATCTACCTGCCTCTGCCTCCTAAGGCCTGGGTGTTAAAGACCTGTGTCGTTATACCTGGCAACTATGTCTCTTTGAAGCGTTTCCCTCCGGGCATTGGGGTATGTACCTATAATCCCAACAATAAGGAGGCAGAGGCAGAAGGAATCCCACAAGTTTCTACTGTGAGACCAGCCAGAGATACATATTGAGATCCTGTTAAGCAAGAACCAAAAGTCTTGCAGAGCTGAGTGCTTGCCTAGCATGTGGAAGGCCCTGCTTTGAATTCCAATATCTCTGTCTCTTCACATCACTTTCTATAAAGTAGTATCTCTGCCTCATATTGGCTGAACCGTAATTCATTCCCCCTTGAAGTCCGTGGTTACGTCTTTCAGCTGTTCCCCAGATTTTCTTTCTCCTGGATCTCTAGGGCCTGGAACAGCTCCTGGCCTATAGCCGAACTCCAAGAAGACTTGAGTCAATGGACTTATCTGGGAAACCCAAGTGTCTGGCCACTTTGTCTCCTAAACTTGACAGAAATACAGTGTTCGGGCTGGAGTGGACCTTGGCCCAGTGGCCTTCTGCCATTGCACAGCCTGGAGCACACAAGCCTCTCCTCCTGTCAGGCCTACACTCTGTCTGTGTACTGTAAGAAAGTGAGGGACAGTGGAACCCGAGCACCACTAGGCCTGGGAGCCAGAGGGGACTCTGCGGATGGTTAGGTGTTCTTCAGAGAAAACTCAGGGAAACCTGAGTGAAACTTACCGGAGCAGATCTGTGTGCATGGCAGTGCTCCTGGATGAAGAAGGGGCAACATGCAGATGGCTGGTCTGTCGGTTTGTTTTTAAGATTTTAAAAATAATATTTATTTTTTAAAAAGGGATACCCTTTTTAGGGCCAGGTGATAATGGTTCATGCCTTTAATCTCGGGAGGCAGAAGCAGGCAGATCTCTGTGAGCTCGAGGCCAGCCTGGTCTATAGAGCGAGTTCTAGGACATCCAGGGCTACACAGAGAAACCCTGTTTCAAAGAGAAATAAAAAAAAATGTCTTTGATGATTTCTTTCTGTGGCTTTGGTTTCAGAGACTTGTGGATGAAGGTGGTTTTGTACTTTCTTACTGGCAGGGACTTGCTGAGTGGGCTGAAGGAAGTCTCAGGAGACCCTGCTGCTGTGGTGACAGGAGGACCTAGGTGGGGCTTTCCATCTCTGGAGGAGAGCCACTGTCCAGTAGTTCCCTGTAGTTCCCTGTCCAGCAGCTCATCCCTCCCCTGCCCCCTGCGGCCAAAAACGAACAAGCAGCCTTTCTGACAACACATGCCTTGCAGACTTGCTCAAGCATTCATTCCCAGAGATAGAGAAATGAGCTGTTCTCTCACGGTAGCTTATCTCTAGGTGGTGGGATCTGGGGTGGTTCTCTTGCACTTAGCTATCAATGTAGTTTCTCCACATGCAAGGGTTGAGGGTCTTTATACAGGTTAGGCTAGAGCCCTACCATTGAACTGCACCTCCAACTCAGCTAAAGTTTTAAGTTTTGATTTTTAAAATGAGAGAGAGAGAAAGAGAGAGAGAGAGAGTTCCATGATGTATTTATAGAAGTCAAAGAACAGTTTCCAGGAGTTGGTTCTCTTATTTCACCCATGTGGGTCTCGGGGATTGAATTTATGTTGTCAGGCTTGGCAGCAAGCCCGCTTACCTGCTGAGCCATCCTACTTGTCCCTTTAGGTTTGACCCTTCCCTTTCCCCCTCCTTTTTTCCTTCCTCTGTCCTTTTTCGAGACAGGGTCTCACTAAGCAGCCCGACTGAGTTCAAGCTCACGGCGCTCTTGTCGCTGTTGTGCTGTTTGCTCTTGTACATCTGCTTTAGTAGGACAGCTGGTGGTGGCGCACGCCTTTAATCCCCGCACTCAGGATCTCTGAATTTGAGGCCAGCCTGGTCTACAGAGCGAGTTCCAGGACAGCCAGGGCTAGACCGAGAAACCCTGTCTCCAAAAATAAAACAACAGTGGAAGAAAACACTTGTCTCAGAAGGAAGGAAAGATGGGAGGAAGGGAAGGAGGGAATCAGCGTGCACGCCGCAGGATCAGCAGCCCTGGCTGTGGTCCTCACCAGCTGTGCTGCTAGGGAAAAACTTGACCTCTTAGTTGGCCATAAGGACTCCTGCCTGTAGTCTAGCACTTGGGAGACTGAGGCAGGAGGATTGTTATCATTTGCATACCAGCCTGGGCTACTGAGTTCCAGCAGGAGCCCCATAGTAAGACCCTATTTTAATGGGAAGGGCACACAACAGGACAAGAAAGACTGGGGGCAGGGCAATTCTAAGATGCCTTATCTCAAAGGTCAAAGTCCCCCTTTTTCCTTTCTTTCTGAGGTGTTTGCAGAACCTCTCTGGCTCACAGGAGGCCAGAATGCAAGCATGCAGGGAGCAAGGATCCATCCCACTGTGTGCCACCTGTGTGGCTGTTTTTATTGCTGTAGGTACTAACTAAACCCTTGGTGACTGAGCCTGGAGTCATACATGTTTATCCCTGTCACCAGTCTAATTCTGCAAAGCTGAGGAGGAGCCCCAGGCTTTGGGGGTACAATAAGCTGCTATTTGGAACCCACCCATTTCTCCACCAAGCAGATGTGCTCAGAAGTCAAGGCTTAAGGGCCCACAGCAGGAAGAAGATGGAGCCAGGGAGCTGGGGTCCTGAAGAGGGGCCTGGTTAACTGCACAGAGCCTGCCCTACCCTGCAGAGATGGAGTAAGTTGGCTCCAACAATGATGGTACTACTGAATAAAGGATGGGACCCTGGCTGGGCAGAAGGTGCACAGGGGCCATACCTGCGCTTTGGCAGCCTGGGTGGGCGGCTGCCCTGCCCTGGGCACAACTTAGCAGCAACAGTAGGACCTCCCTTTGCCTTAGGATGGGAATAAAATGAGAGCTTTAATTAGCACATAGCTGCTCTGTGTCCCAGACCTATGACTGTCGCCCCTCGGCAGCATTGACTCACCCCTCCCCAGTCAGGTTCCCTTTCTGACCGATGGGGGCCATCTGTGGATGTATTCACTGAGAGAAAGAGGGAGCGTAGCTCGTGTGGGAACACCTGCAAGGTGCTTTGTATGTATAACTATACCTCGTGGTGTTTACCAGAAGGGAACACTGAGCAACACACAGAGACGACATGGTTGTGCCCACAACCACACGGAAGCATCAGTGTCGGAGCCCCCACGCTAAAGCTGGCCTCCACCTGTCTGCTCCTTCCGTTTTTTTTGTTTGTTTTGTTTTGTTTTGTGTGTGTGTGTGTGTGTGTGTGTGTATGGCACTCTGGAATTTTCCATTCCATTTTTGAATGCCACTTGCAAGGAGGCTGCCTGGTGCATCTTGCGCAGGAATGCACTAAATGGCTCTATACGCAAGCCAGCTTCTCCCACATTTTGGTCACATAAAATGCCACGCCTTCCCCTAATTATGAGGCATTCTTCTCCAGATATTTGTGGCGGGGAAAGGAAGCCCTTACTGCAGCTGTGCCCTGTAGGTTAGGAACTGTGGCGCGGCGAGATCCAGAGCTGGTACCGTTGGGTGTCACAACCAGACTCTATAGAAACCTTAGACCCTCTCACATGCCTGAAAAGTTTACCATGAATATGAGAGGAAAAGAAAATGAAATAACCAAGTGCTGAGCAAATGTCGTCAAACACAGCTGTGATGAACACAGCAATTCAGACGCACTGCACGGGGTTCCCCGCACATCAAGGGGCAGAGCACTGCTTCCAAGGCCGGTTTCCACTTACATAGTGGCTATGGCAGAAGTGGGAAATCCGAAATCTACCCAAACCATTTCCTTTTGAGACCCACCTCCCATGTTGGGATGGAAACCCCGTCTCAAGCGAATGTCACTGAGCTATGTTCCCAGCCCACATTTTGTCGTTCCAGGGGCTTATAGCCTTTCATAATAAATAATTTGTAGACCCTTTAATATCTCACATGAAACTCATAGATAATATTATCTGCATATACACATTAAAGAAAGCTCATGTGGAAATCTGAGTTTGAGTAGATCTCTGAGTTTGAGGCCAGCCTGGTCTACAGAATGAGTTTCAGGGCTACACAGAGAAACCCTGTCTCGAAAAACAAAACAAAACAAGCAATTCATATGATTCCTAAGCCAGAGTTTCTCAAGCTGGTATAGGTGTTCGGGGACTGCCCTGTGTATCACTGGGTTCATTAGCATCCCAGGCCCTCTAGATGCCAGCAACATCTGCCTCTAGGCGTGGCAACAAAGAATGTCTCCAGAGACTGCCAAGTGTCTGAGGGGAAGGGAAGACAAGACACCTCTACTTGGGAACCATGGTTTTTTTTGGGGGGGTGTTCTTTGTTTTTTTTTGTTTTTTTTTTTTGTCTTTGCTTTTTGATACAGGGTCCCTTTCTGGTTGTCCTGGAACTCAGGCTGGCCTCAAACTCACAGAGATCTGCCAGCCTCTGCCTCCCAACTGCTGGAATTAAAGGCACACAGCCACCACCACCAGGTGGGAACCAATCTTCTGACACAAAGGATAGGAGAAGATAATGTAGCATGTGTTTCAAAATAAAAGCCCCCACACACAGCTGCACAGGAGGTCACAATGCTGCCACCTGCTCTGCTGGTCTTTTATTTTTATTACTTTTTAATTTTACTTATTTATTTTGAGGTCTCACTATGCGGCTCTGGCTGAAACTCACTAGGTAGACTAGGCTGGCTTTAAACTCACAGTGATCCGCCTGCCCCTGCCTTCCCAGTGATGGGATTAAAGGCATGCATCTTCCCTGTTCTTGGTTCCAATGGTATTACCAACCAAAATCCATACCTGCCAATTTCCAAAATGTGACCTCTGGGCCACCATGGCTCTCGTATGACCGATCACACCCGTGACTACATTGTCAGTCTTTTGAATGGACAGACTAAGGTCCTTATACAGGCTGGGATTTGGAATATAGTAGAGGGATTCTAGTACCTCAACTACTGTTCTACTTCTGGCCTTTCTATGCAATTCTGATATAGCAGAAGTCACTCAGTGAGCTTCTTGGAGTGTGGTATTGACAGTTATTGAGTTCCCGGTGTGTCTGCCTGCAGTTAGCAAGCTTTGGGCAAGGGGCTGGAGGTTGAAACATACAAAGACTCACACAGAGACAGCACAGACAGAGACACGGACCTCTAGTCACTGGTAAGAAGCCCACAATGACACACAGACAGAGACACGAGTCATCCTTCAAGCCAGAATGCCCCAAGAATGCCCCCTTTATTATGTCCAGGGGCAGCTTATATATGGACCCTTAACTGATAGCCACGCCCCAGCCAAACCCACCAGAAACCACTCCCTTGCCATCAGGAACTCCTGAGGGTCTGAGCTGCACTCAGAGCAGCTGTAGGCACTCAGATCAGGGGAAAACAAGATGTTTACAAGAAATTCAGGATCTGGGGCTCACTGCTCCCAACATCTGCCCCTGGGGGTTAGGTCTGTTTCACTCAGACGATCACAGTTAACCTGTGAGGTAGATACCAGGTACTAGACCCACTTATGATGAGCAAATGGGGCTGCAGAAAATAACATCTGGGAATGTGGGTCAGTGATAAAGCAGTTGCCTAGCGTGGGAATGGCCTCTGGCTCCACCCCAGCACCACACACACACACACACACACACACACACACACACACACACACA
>LOJH01054842.1:0-11962 GCA_001685095.1 Ellobius talpinus | reverse complement strand
CAACCTACCTCAGGATCCAGCAATTCCACTCTTGGGAATATACCCAAGAGATGACAAAGAGATTTTGCATGAACCTAAAAGCAAAGCAAGGTAGGCTATTAGCACCATAGCAAACTTTAATTTTCTCAAAAATAATTTCGGCATCAATATTTGGAATTCCTGAATTTGCTAATACTGCTGGAGAATACATGATGTCACAGAGATGCCAATTAATATATTCCTTTAGAAGTTACCATTCACATCACTTATCCTCCCTCCTCCTCTGTATGTTTGTGTGTGTGTGCTTAGTTTTCATTGATGAAGTCATATGTCTTTGCTGGTGAACACTGTAATTGGATTGATCAATTTTTATCTCAGCCTTTTGGATCTCTCCACATATTGCAAAGGCTAGAAAATAATTACATTTTTTCCTATGCACCTTGGCAATTTAAATTACAGTTATGAATTGTAGGTTCTTCTCATGTGCATCAGCAATGAGGAGCAAATGTAAGGCAGAAGTCACAGCCTTGGACTTTGGGCCACTTTTCCTATAGGTAAGGCCATTTGTAAGAATGTGAGGGCACCATACCCTGTTTCATGCCTCTGAGGGTTGTGAGGTATTGGCAACAATTGTTTGTAGATATGGTCCATTCTTTATTCTGGAATCTTGACTCTCTTGTTCACAGCTGTACTGTTATGTTCTTGAGCTTAGTACTGTAGTAGTGGCATCATGGGTATTGCTACTCTGGTGGCTGCTGGTTGAGCAAAGTCAATTGGTCCAGTGGACAAAGGTCAATGTTTTGGTTTGCAGATACCAAATGACACCTGAATTCTGTAAGAAAAGTGAATTGTCCACTCTGCTCCTGAATATTTTTATCAGGCTCCAAATTTTGGTAAAAAGAATGAGCATCTAATAAGGAGAGCCCAACAAGGCAAGTATATGTTTCTATGTAGCACAGAAATGAGTGTCTCTAAATGACCCATCGAGTTGTAGGTAGGCCAGGGAATCTTTTGATGAGTGACAGATATTCTTGCTGTGGGGATTGATAAGGGTAAGATACTTTAGAAATTATCTTGTTGGTATTTGAAACCAAAAAGCCTTTGGGCTTTTGTTACATTTATTTATTTATTTGTTTGTTTGTTTGTTTATTTATTTATCAATTGTGGGGAGGGTGGTATGTGCGTACCACAGTGTGACAGTGTGTATGCAGAGATCAGAGGACAACGTATGAGAGTCATTCTCTCTCCTTCAGCCATGTGGGTTCCAGGAATCCAACTCAGGGTCACAAGCTTTTTGGTAGCAAGAGTGTTCAACCCACTGAGCCATCTCCTCAGCCCCCTGTGAGTTTCATATCCAGATCTGTTGCTGCAAACATATTTCACTTTGTGATAAGCTGTTTCAAGAGGGGATGGATGTGGTATATTTAATGAAAGAGCCAAAATATCTTATTGGCTGTATCTGGATTCTGCTCATCTACTTATAAAAACCTTAAGAAAATGGGGGATGTTCTATAGTAGTTATTGAAGTATTTATTCTAAAGAAAAGGTTGACAGTATGGGGAAATAGACACACTTATATACTGATGATGAAAGAATAGATAAGTGTGAAGTTTCTGGAGGGTAGCCTAGCTGTATATATCAAAATTGAAAATGGGTTCTTTTGAACAAGAAATTCAGTAAATTCAGTGTATACACATTTATCTTAAGAAAAGAATCAGAAACTGCAAGAAGATGCATGTCCAAGGATGTTTGCTGAAGGACTTTTATGAAATCTGAAAAGTAGAAATAGCCAAAGCATTTATTGATGAAAACTCACTTAATAAAATATGATTGAGGTTATCAATGGACTATTATGCTACATCAAGGGGGTTTATGGTTTAACAGAGAAGGATCTTTACAATAAGCTGGAAATTGATAAAGTTAGGAAAGGAGTGTTTATCACATTGTGGATTTTCATGATTTGTTGTATCACATACCACGTTGACTCATGGTAGATACTCATTTAAAGTTGGTAAATTCATTTATGTAAAGCTATTTGTGTGCATTGTACATTCCGGAAGGATATATACCTATGTTGTTGTTGACGATGATGTTGCTGTTGTTGTTGTTATCAGGCGAGGTTAAATTTGAAGACATAGTGGAAATTATCCAAAACAACTTCTATATGTATAATTGTTTAGTTTATGAACTATTTGCATTTTAAAGGAAAAATATTTCATTTTTACAATTTTAAATTGAGTTTCTATTTTTAAACAGCACAAAGTTCTCACATATTGTGGGAGCTAAAGAAACTTTGAACACACAAGAATCCTTACATAAGAAATAAAGAAGGAAAAACAGCTCAGAAGAAAGGGCAAGTGGCGTTAATAGGCTTTTTTTCAGAACACGAAAACCATAAGAGCAAGGAACACACATGTATGAAGATGCCAAAGTGAAACAATGATGTACTATTTCTTAACCAGTCCATTGGCAAAACATTAAGTTGGACAATGCCACAGATTTTCAAAAATATAGGAAAGCAGGGGTGTGCGAGCAACGTGAATTAGAGCAAGCACTTCAAAAACACCTGGTAAAATGGGAACTGTGCCAAGAATTCCACTCAGCTTCCCTCTTAGAGAGGATGACACTCCTCAGCAGGAAGAGATATGTTCATGTAGCAAATGAAGCTGCTTCCATCTGCAGCACTCGCTCACAGTGCTGTGGGGGTTTCCAGAGAAAGCGCCCCCATGCCAGAGGCCCAAGAGGAAGCTGGGGAAGCAGGCTACACTGACAAGCCACAGAATGAAGACTGGCAGGCAGCCTGGGCTGAAACAGAAAGGGAGCTCCAGGCCTGCCTTCATGTGCACCTGTCATTAGTTTGGGGCTCCCTAGATGGGTACGGAGGTAACCTGTAACCCATCAGGCCCTTCTGACTGACTGAAGGCACAGCAGCTCCAGAACCCACAGGCAGTCTCCTGAGTCTTAATTATGGGACATTCCACTCAAGTTCAGGTGGGACACATGGCTCTAGGAGAAAGCCCCAAAAGGTCAGGATGGAAGACTGAGAGAGAGAACTCTTAATAGATGATACATAATACAACAGAACAGAAAGTTATAGTTTTCATTGAGGAGTAGGAAGAGAACTTTATATACCTATATTGGTTTATATATTTTACTTGAAAAACAATGAAGCCAATACAAATACTAGCTGATGGTGAACATATGGATAAAAATAGGATTCTTCAATACATATTCACAAAGCATCAAAAGCAGTCAGTCACGGCTGGAGGAAATGAAAATGTAATCTTATTGCTTTTCAATAAGATCTGAAGCCAGAGGTAGAGTCACACTCATATAATCCCGGCATCCGAAAGATAGGGTCAGGTCAAGAGTTCTGGGCCAACCTGGGCTACATAGCAAGATACTGGCTCACAAAGGAAGCACAATGGGGACTGAGATAAGTCACAGAGACCAAATCCCTTCTAAGAGTGTTTTGCTGCAGGGTATTGTTGAGAATATTAATTCTGTGTTAGCTGTTTGTTGTGGCATTTTCGTTTTCTTTCAATAAGCTAAGCTGTTAGGAACAAGCCTTTTGGTCCCCTGAGTGACAGCTGACAATTCCTTCCCAAATGCCTAGCTGCCTTGAATGGGCCTTGGTCAGTCACACAGCTCCTTCTTGTGACAGTCCAGCTATGTTGAAATCTACTGTCATGCTGAAGAAACCTTACTCCTGCCTAGGACCACTGCCATCATGGCTGTAACTAAAACCACATCTCCCCTGGGACCCTTTGCCCCACCCAAGACTGAATGAGGCAACTTGCATCAGAGGACTCACTCTGAGAAAGCGCTTGCTTCCTAGGAACTGGATGGTCCTGCCCATGCTATCATTACTCTCTCAGAAATGGAAATGGGCGGGGGGGGGNGGGGTGGAATCCTTACCGATGACTCAGCAAAAAGCTTGTGATTGGTACATTGCAAGGTTTGTGATCTTCATGTAAGGCTCCTGATGGGTGGAACTGGAAGCCATGTGTACCCAAGCCTGTAACTGGTGAAATTATAGTCCACTCATAAGCATGCTGTGCCCCCCCCCATTTTGGTCATATAAGCAGGCTTTTCCTCATTATTTGAAGGTTAGTCTGGGAGTCTCCTTTCCTCTACACTATCTCCTAATGTGCACCATTAGGTCCTAATAAAGGTTTCTCCCAAATGGTCTCTTCACTTACTTGTGGTCTTCATCATACACGTTGTCATCCCTGCTGACAACACAAAGAGCAGACAAGACCTTTGAGGCTTCCAGGATTGGCAGCAGCAACAATGGAGCAGCTAAGACCTCCAAAGAGCCACAGAAAGCTCAAGGCCTCAACACCTAAAGCTCAGAGACCCGACACCAGGAGGTAGCTAGCAGGACCAAAGGCTGCCAAGAACTAAGAGCTCTCTACTTTCAGGTCCCCATTCCCTTGGGGGGGGGATGACACTGACATTGTCCAAAATGACAGTCTGGGCTCAGCTCAGAAGGATTGCTGGCAGACAAGCTTATAGGCAGCATTCTTCAGAGTCCTGTGAAATGGGCTGTGGTCTACAGAGAGCCACTTCCCTGATCTATTGATACCTCAGGCAAATGGATCATCTGGTTCCATATCAAAGTCCCACACTACCCACCAGGTTTGGTCCTTATTAACATGTACCTGTGCTACATATCAAAGCTCCAGGGCTCTTTTGGCCCTAAACTGCCAGGCTGTTCCAGGTTCCAGCTCTCTCCCCTCCCCTGCAGCTACCTGTTCCCTTCAAAACCAGCAACCCTCCCCACCCTCTCCCCTTTGCTTTCTTCTGCTCCTGAAAGATAGCCCTGGAAGTCACCAGTCTGCCCTTCTCTCTGCCCCTGAGAGATGCCTGTGGCAGCTTAGCACTCTCTCTGATATCTCTAGCTATTCTCTCGCCACTGGAGAGATCACATTGCGATTTCATATTTACAATAAACATTTCTTCTTTACATCATGGAGCAGTCTACTTCAGTGTGTCCTTGCTTATATCCTCCAGAAGCTCCAAGCTATAAGACAGAGGCGGCTGATGACTCACAGAGAGTAGAATGTCCCAGACAGTGATTAAGGGCAGAAAAGTCAAGAAGCTAATACCAGAGGAAAACATACTATGGGGGAAATTCTGAGAATACAGAAGATGGAAGGCTGACAAGAGTTAAAGACGGGAGGCCAGTCTAAGGGGACTGCAAGACCTGATTCATTGATGATGTCAGTATTGCTGCTGAAGGTTAAAATGCAGAGGCTCCCAGCATCCAAAGCTGGAGAGCTATAACTCTAGCTGCTGGGTATTAATACTCAAATCCTAGAGTGCTATGCTTCTCTCTTGAGCACCTAAAACAATAAGTCTCCATTGTTGAAAGCATGGAACCATAAACTTCTAGTTCTCAAAGTTTACATCCATAAACCTTTATGTTTGGAGTGCCAGTTTGTGAGCCTCTGGAACGAAGAGAGCTGTTCCTTTCCCTATCTTTTTTATATCCAGGTAGATCAAAAGAACCTCTAGCGAGCTATTTTTGATACACTCATGGAATTTTCTGCATGTGAACTTCATGTGTGTCTTGAGTCTCCAGCACACAGCAAGTGTACAATAAAGAGAGAAAATAAGATCAGAGTTTTGTGATCTTTTGTAAATCGTTCCAGACTTCTTGAAGTGCATGTTTGGCTGAACACCCCATCTTAGCCTTGCTGCTTTGAAATTGGTGCCAATACCAGGCAAAGATTCCCAAGATTGAGAAGAGTAGGCATGCACATGCACACCTGGCAGACACCCTCTGCACACTCCCAGAAGGGTCTGGGGAAAGGAAGGCAGGTTAGGAGAGTTCTTTGTTAGTTGCTAACATAACTCAAAACCAGGAGAGGGTTAAAAGTGAGCTCTTTGGCACAGGGTGATGTGGGGGGGAGCAGTCATTGATGGGAAATGTTTTATATTTAGAATGCTGTGATGGTTGTGCAACTCTGGAAATATGCTAAGATTCGTAGACTTTCTCACTTAAAACAGATGAATTTGATGCTATGTAAATTATATCTCAATCAAGCTATTTATTAAAAAAGGAGCCATTTGTTCTTGAAGAAGCCTTAGTAAGCAGCAAAACTAGGACCCAGAGGGAACCTGTGGCTTCTGAGAAGAGCCATCTGTGCTTTTGCTGTGCAGTACCCCGAGACTTGCTACTGTAGAAATTCAGAATAGTTGTTACTACATAGGTCACAGATATGCCAGGACATTGCTGATCCTTACAGCTCTCGGGGCAGCTGTCTGGGGCCTGGAGTGCAGAAAATTCTCTCAATTGCTTCTAGATGAGAGCCTCCGCCTCCATTTTCTCCAGTGTGCCAAAAACAAAAATACTATGAAGTTACTTTGGGTGTCGTGATGTGCAAATGCCTGGAAAGCTTTACTCTAGAGAAAGCTCACATCTATTGAGTTTCTCTGTACAGGGCATTTCTTAATGAAATCCTAGGTCTTCAGCAGATGAGGATGGCACAAGGAGTCTTGATTTCGGCAGATTGGGGGCTTTATTAAACAAAAGAAAGAGCAGCTAGGCAGCTAGGAGAGGGCACCCTGGGTAAATGTGAGGGTAGCCAGAAACAACCATGGGAATTGACTTGGATTCTTCTCCCTCCCCCATCCGCCCCCCTGCAGAGAATTATATTTATTCACCTGGAAAGCAGAAACTGTTGCTAACTGGAGCAGAAAAGTAATTTCCATGTGGATGGCAAGGGAAGACCAGAGCATGAAGAAGAGGAACCCTCATATAGACAAGGCACAGTCACCTCTGCCTCTAATTTTAAAGATAGAGACTGCAGTCTGGGAGCAGTTTTGAGGGTTCTGGAAGGTACTGCAGATGCCATGGAAATTTAGAATATTTTATTTCCATCTTCAGTCAGATTTTAGAAGTCCCTTCTAGGCTCATCTGGAGTAATACTCTATAATTTGCCTACCTTGGGAGAAGGCTGGAAGAAGGTCTCCTTCTCAAACTTAGGCTTTCTCAGATTATACTACAATGTGCTATCTGGAATCCTTTCCAATCTCTTAATGTGGATTATCCAGAAATTAACCTTGAATTGAGGATAATTAATTTAGTTGGGTGGGAGAGGGAACCCAGGAAGGCTTGTGAAGTGGTGAAGTCAGAAATGGGGAAAGAAGGAAGAGAAGAAGGAAAAAAAACACAAAGAATTATCAAACCAACCACAACTACAGACATTAGTAGGTAACCTCACTGGGCATCTGTGGAAGACAGCATAGAATACACATCTCTGAACTATGAGTGCTGAAAGATGAGAACCTTTGCTCCTTCCCTATCAGTTTTAATTCTCTCAGCACTCTGGGCTTCTGGGTATTGACCTCAGGACCATCCCATGCAGGTTGAGAAAGCAGAGCCTTGGAGGCAGAGAAGACACTCAGAGGATGTGGGACAGGCAATTGCAAACAAGGTTTTAGTACATCAAGGCAGGAAGCAGGGCAGTGTGGTTGGGTCCTGGCAGCCTGTCACATATGGCTAAGGTCTTGTGTTTGAAGCACTTTTCTATTTCCTAAAGAGTCACAGAACTACCTTTTTACCAATCACTTACTCTGAGTGGGGGTTCAAGCACCACTGTTTCCGGTCCAACACAATGTGGAACTTGCCGTGACCAACAGCGCTCAGGTGTGCTGTTGGTTGTTCTGAGAACAACATTTGTGTTTTGCTCAGAGAAAGGAACTGGGTGGTTGTATAACAAGTCATACATAGGCATGTGCTGAGGTCACCCGTGTCTCTGATAGCAGGAGCCAGAGACCCCAGGCGCAGCCATCAAATCTGATTTCTAGTAGACTCTGTCTCCCAAATGAAGGCCTCTCAGTGGCCAAAGAAAATGGGTGAATCTAAGCTCTTGGCAGAAATTCCTTCATGGTAATGGAATCCTTGTGTGGCGGCACTGAGGACTTGGTCCTCCCTGATGTCCAGCTGCAAACACATACTTTAAAAAGGGAGTGCAGTAGAATGGCTGAGAGAGTGAGTGTATGCGACACTCTAAACGGGTGGCTTCAAATGTTGCATCTGCTTCCTTTGCAAGTTACTTAAAGTTTTTGAGCCTTGATTTCACTTTCATGACGTTATCTCAGAGGACTAGGGCAAGGACGAAGTTACAGAAATGTCTAAGATAGTCTAAGAACACCTAGCAAACACCTAGCAAATAGCAACTTTTAAAAACTTTATGCATGGGTCTGAAGAGATGGTTCTGGGGTTAAGAAAGCACAGCAACCTGCACTTACATCTCCACCCCCACACGTAGATACACACATACACATGTACATGAATCAAAAGAAATCTTAAAAAGTCTCTAGGTGACAAAATTAAATTAGCAGAAGTGCAGAGTTGCATGTATTGTCACAGTTATAATCCATTTCTGTAGCTGCAACTAACTTCCTGAGACTCGATAATTCATAAACAATAGAGAGTTATTTGGTCCCTAGTTTCAGAGGCTTGGACGTCCAAGACCCCTAGTGCCAGAATTTTGTGAGGGACTCTTCACTGAATCATAGCATGGTGGAGACGTTACATGGTGAGACAGGGAAGCTTCCTATAAAGTTACTAATACCATCATAGAGACCCCACCGTTATGCCTCATCTAATCCTAATTACTTTCCAAATATTATCACCATGTGAATTTGAGGATTATGTTTCTAACACATGAGATTTAGAAGACACATTCAAACTGTATCACTCACAAAGCAAATGAGATTTAGAGCAGGAAAGTGTTGTGGTTTGGAGATCCTGCTAGATTCTAGCCCAACAGTCTTTCATCCCCTTCATGTATCTGGACTTGGTTGATGTCCTGGGCCATGTAAATAACTGCAATAATCCTTCCACCAGCTCCACTTATGGAGTCTGGAATTTCAGTACTGACTTCTTTGCAGCTAAGACTCCAATCATGTGGTTTGTAATCCCAAGTGTGACCATGCCAGCCTTGTCCCTATAGGTCCCAATCCCCATGATTTGGATTCTTTTACCATCTCCTTCTATTTCCCTTGAACTCAAAATGAAACCTGATACTAGGTAGGTACTTGTGTCAGGGAGGCAGATTATAGTAGTCTGCCTGTAAGTATGAGGGTCAATATTCCTCCTATAAAGCAAATGTCTGCAAGTGGCAGGGGATGCTCTCCACTACTGAACCTCAGGTGCTATATCCTATTTACTTGGGTAACTGTGCAAAACTACCATGGATTCTTGTTCCTGCCCCATGTTCAGTCTTGACCCAATCATTAAATATTTGCCTGATTGGAGAAAAACAAAAGCAACTCTAATCTCTGGTACACCCAGACTCTAGAACACATTTTACTATAGCACCCACAGCTGAGCCAGCACCCTCAGAACCAACTTGGGTCCTGTGGGGTCTTTCGTAGCCCTACTTTCACACCCATGCTAAATCTTCTTATTCTGATAGGTGATGGAACTGCTGTCCCTGCAGATGTCTCAGTCTAAGTTGAGGTCACCATGCTCACTTCCCCCAATTATAACAAACTACTTCTGGCTTTGGAAACCAGCCTTAGATGTGAAAACCCCATTTCTATCCAATTCAACACCAGTTGATTCTAAAACTCTCTGTAGATCAAGTTCACGCTAGAGCACTTCTTGAAACCTCTTTGATCAAATTCATCATCAATTTTTCATCATCAATTCTAGGTGACAGAGGTGTAAATATTAATAAGTCACACCCACTGTCTCCTGATGAAGAAGGCAGATGTGCAAGCAAGCAGCTATTATATGAGGTTATAAATGCTAAAATAAAATATCATTAAAGTGCTATTGTAATGTCAATAACTGAAGAATTAATCCTATGGGAAAGGTCAAAGAAAGCTACAAATCAAATATGATGTCTAAGCTAAGTTTAAAAGGTGAGTAGAGCATTAGCAGATAGAAAAGGGGAGAGACATCATCTTTTGATTTTTCTTTCTAACCTAACTCTAGGAGAGCTTTGTGAGCTAATATTTCTCACTTTGCAAACACTATCTTCTACAGTCCATCAGAATTTCCCCTTTTTGCTTTTTTTCTCATTCCCTTTAAGTTTTCAACTCCTCAGGATACCCTGAATACCATTGTTGATGTCCTCAGGGAAGTGGTTCCAGGAACCTCAGGGCTATAGAAATCTATGTATGACCAAATCTTGGTTTAAAATGGTGTAATGTTGGCATATAAATTGTGCATTCTCTCCCAAATAATTTATTTTTTCTTTTTGTATGTTTATAATTGAAATAGAATTACATCACTTACCCTCCTCCTTCCTTCTTTTAGTTTTTCCCAAGTACCCTCACTCCAACTGCTCCTAAGTTTCACCAACTACCAAGTTGACAGCCTCTTTTTATTATCATTACATACATAATATATATTATTCATATAATATGTACATATATATATAACCTGCTCAGTACAATTTTGTTGTTTGTGTCTGTACGATTTCAAGTATGACCACTCTTCACTGGACAACCAATAAGGAGTCTCATCCCCAGGAGAGAATAATTCCTCTCCCAGCAGTCATTAGTTGAATGTAGTTCTTTGTCTAGCGGCGGGTCCTTGTAAATTTTACACCCTTCCATGTTAATATGTCTATCGGTATTGCCATTGACCCAGTTTAGCTTATGCAGCCATTTATAGAAGAGACTGCTTCATAGCAGACTTTCTGGTATTCTAACTTTCACAATCTTTTTATCCCTCCTTCTATAATGTTCCCTGAGCCATAGACTCAGGAGCTATGCTGTAGAAGCATCCAACTGAGGCTGGGCTTCCAATGATCTGTTGAGTTTTACATTGTGGTCTTCTGTGATAGTCTTTGCAGAAAAGAGAGATTTCTTTAATATCCCAAATCATTTAAACTGTCTCTGGATTATTGATAATATGGAAGACAATAAAAATGTTATGCAAATAATTACATTATTGTATTTCAAACAAATAATAAAAATATGTACATGTCTTAAACAAATGTACTTTTTCCAAATATTTCTATCCAAAATTTGTTGAATCCATAAGGACAAAACCTGTATATACTGAGGGCCAATTGTATACTTTGTATTTGTTTAACACAGAGTACTCTCTTATACATATGTTGATTTTATTTATATAAATTGTGTTATACTAAAAACACTATCCCCTTCCTTACATTGTTCACTCAAGACTCCTTTTAAAGATCTATGAGTGTTGTTGTTCTGTCTTCTGCTACAGTGTCCTGCCCTGTGGTCTCCACAGAAGCCTCTTCTTTCTCATCAGCTCCTCTAATAAACACCTAGGTAGCTTCTGAGTTGCTTCCCTAATAAAGAACATCCTCAAGCTACCCTGAGGACATGAAAACAGTGTAACTGGGCCCCTCCCCTTGTTCCAAGGCATAATATTGCATGAATTCTAATAAGTCTTAATAATAAAATCCCAGAATCAGAAATTGGGAAAAATCCTAAAAGAGCAGAGAGATGAAGGAGCAAAACCATGGCCACCTTACCTGTCAACTTTCCAGTCAAAAAGAGACTGAGTTCCTGTTTATCACTTCTTCTCTCCGCCCAGTCATATGACTTCCTGTATGTCTGTACAGATCTCCAGAGCTTTATGGTTAGCTAGTGACTAGCTCTGCCCTCTGATCTTCAGGCAAGCTTTATTTGTACAAAAAAGATATCAACACATTTCCCTTTTTTGTCTAAAAATTTTAAAGGGAAGGTTATAACTAGTATAAGGAAAACTATATACAATAAGTGCAATTACTATATTCAATATATGTAGGCAATGGCTACATTGACAATGTCTAGTTAATTAACAATTAACAAATTCAGAGAGGAAAATGCTCTGTGTTTTCCTGTCTTGGTGTGTCCAAAAGTTGTACCTAATTCACTTTGTATTCTAGCTTGCAATACCAAAACTATCTTTCTTTGTCTCTCAACCTTTTATACACTTTACAGTTCTTTAGTGAATTTCTTTTCTGAATCTGGTAACAAGGAAAACTATAACTATAAA
>LOJH01054840.1:1450-11963 GCA_001685095.1 Ellobius talpinus | reverse complement strand
GGGGGAGTGGGAGGGGAAGGAGAGGAGGGGAGGAAGTAGAAATTTTTTGAATGGAAAATAAAAAAAATAAATAAATAAAAATAAAAGGTCAAACTTATGGGTAGAATAGCTTAGTATCCTAATGGAATAAATTTAAATGTAATAAAATCATAAAGACATTATATATAGTAGTTAGCTATATAAATACTTTTCAAATTTACCCATTCTGTTCATTGACTGCTTTTAGTTTGGGTCCACCTTAAAATTTTTAGAATGAGCTTAATATCTGTAGACTGATTTTCATTCCCCTGCCTCATACAAAGCCTACACAAGAGACAGGATGGGATCTTTCACACTGATGCTTATTTTAAAGAGGAGAAATTAATTGTCCATCGCCCCATAGGGGCTGGACAATGGGCTAGGGCTAGGGCTGGACCATGGGCTTCTTGATTTCTGGTCTAGCTGTCTTCGTCAGATTCCTGCCAGCATGTCCCCGGAGACTCTCAGTGTCTACTGTCCATCTTGAGGGACCTCTCTATCCTGTGGAGTGCAAGAGAAAGCTATCCTCCTGATGCTGACCCCTGTTCTAACCCTCCTTTGGCTGAGCTCGTTTCCTATTGGAACAGGGCAGTTTTCCTATTTGCTTTTCAGCACACAGATGTGGTCCAAACTCAGGCTGGCAACAGCAGAGTCTCTTTTCTAAGGGAGCCATGGAAACCCCACCTGACAGATCTGCACACTTACAGCAAAGCTTATGCCTGTCAGACATGGCAAGGAGCAAGAAGAAGCCGTGTGGATGTCACCTGCAAGGTCACTGAGGTTTAGATGCTGCCACTTCAGGGTTCCCTTCTCCAGGTCTGGCCAAATGGACAGGACCTCGCCCGCCTTCCTGCCAGCTCCCCTAAGCAGGTGCTCGGGAGGGGAAGCATGCCCGAATTTAAGGAGCAGAAGGAAAGGAAGGCCATGGAACAGACGGTGCCCCAAGCCTGGCTTCTGGTGATTTCTGATCTGAGTGCTCAGAGAAGGGACTGTTCTCCTTTGGTCATTCTGCCACGTGCCTCAGAGATCATAGTAATGTGGGGGTCAGGTTTCTACAGGATTCCCAGGAACCCAAGTAGTGAGGCTGCTGTCTCTGCTCATCTTCCCTACACTTGCTCTCTCTAGCTGTCGCCGTCTCTGTCTTCTTGCCACTTATTTCTTTCCCTCAGTGTTACCTTTTTTCTTAAGCAAACAAAGAAAACAAATGATGGTCTCCAGAATGCGGTGGTAGAATTTACAGAGTGGCGCTGGGGAGATGGCTCAGTCAACTCATAGTCTTGCAAGCCAGAGGATCTGGATCGGATTCCCAGAACCCACGGAGAAAAGCCAGACATGGTGGTGTCCATTAGTAATCCCAGCCCAGGTGGAGACAAGGTAGAACCCTGGGGCTTGCTGGCCCAAATGTCAAACTCCAGGTCAATGAGGGAACTGGGTCAAACTGGATAGCATTCCTAAGGACAGAGTCGAGGTAGACCTCTGGTGTCCACATACACAAGTACACACATGCATATATGCCTGCTCACATGTGCACATGAGCAAACACACACACACAGAGTGTTTCTATCACCAACTCTTTAGTCCCTATCTGTGTTAAATCTTGTTACATACCTCCAGGAGAAGGGAGGGAGAGAAATGAGACCAGCTCAGCACTCACGACCTTTCTGTATTCTAGAAATACAGAATTTCTGGACCCGGGCAGAGGGGAGGACAAGACCTGCTGCTTTAAGCAATACAGATGCAAAGAACAGTAGCAGGTCACCAGTCACTCCCCCCNTCTGGACTCCGTTTAGGTGTTCCTGAGTGTATTAGCCACATCTCTGTTGCTATGAGAAGCTGGCTGGTGACATTTCGTCAGCATACTAAGAAACAAAGAGAGGAAACTAGAAATGGGATGAATTTATACATCCCCAACCTGCCCTCGGCAATGCACTTCCCACAGCAGGACTCTGCATCCTAAATCTCCTATAACCTCCCCACCTAGGGCCACAAGACAGGGACCTAGCATTCATAGACCTGAGCCTGTGGGGGACTTTCTCAAACCATTACACCAAGGTTCGGGAAAATGTAACAGCTAACTATGACCTTGAAACCCTCTGTACTGTGTCCAGAGCCCTGGTGTGGGGCATTTTTGTGGTGAAGTTTTCTGGGCTAGCCTGGGGTTCCAAGCCTTTCTTTATGTGAATTTGATGTATCTATCAACAGCCCCACCTCTGACGGGATTAGCCCTCTTAGACAGCCCATTGGTCCCGTCTCACCACAGCAAGACCAGCGCTCATGCCCACCCTTGTTCTCTCCATTTTCTCTAACCTGACTTTGCTGTATGGCTTGACCATGTAGGATCTGGCCAATTGCCAAATGAAAATGTCCCCCATTAGGTTTTACTCTTTGCTACAGAATTAAGTGATTCATTTTCTTTTTGAGAGCATAGTTAACTTTATTTTGTGTATGAGCGCTTGTCTGCATGTATGTATGTGGCCCTTGTGTGTATTTTGTGCCTTTGGAGGCCAGGACAAAGTATTGGAGCCACTGGAACTGGAGTCATAGGTGGTTTTGAGCCAATACATAGGTGCTGGGAACCAAACAAGGGCTTTCTGCAACAGCACCATATGCTTCTAGCTGCTGAGTTGTTCCTCTAGCCTCATTTTGTTTGGTTTTCGTTTTTTCAAGACAGGGTTACAGTCCTAACCATCCTGGAACTAGCTCTTGTAGACTAGGCTGGTCTCAAACTCATAGCAATCCACCTGCCTCTACCTCCTGAGTGCTGGGTGGGATTAAAGGCCTGTACCACTACTGCCCGGCTAGTATCAATTTTTTAAAATTAGCATATAAGGTATGTGATATCATTATGGCATTTTTGAAGAAAGTATGTTTTAATGGGTTCTCCTCTCCACTAGCCCCTCTATGCCTCTGCCCTTATTTTAAGTAAAGCATGTTCATTTCTTAAATTCTGTGAGCTCTGGAGATGGGCAGTGTCTGCCCAGGGGGATCCCCTTTCACCAGGCCAACATCTGCTTAGTGTTACCCAAGGAAGGCTAGGTAGTTCAAACAGAACTTCAAAACACTCTGGATACAGTGAGACAGGCCTGGGCTAAGAACTTAAACTTTTGGACAAGCCAACCTAGGAGTACATTACAGAGCCTGGAGAGATGGCTCAGTGGTTAAGAGCACTAGTTACTCTCCCAGAAGACCTAGGTTCAGTTCCCATCAACCACATGGCAACTCCTAGCTGTCCAACTCCAGTCCCAGGGATCTGGTACTCTCTTCGGGATTCTGCAGGCACCAGGCATGCTTATGGTACATAGATATTCATGTAGGCAAAACACCCGTCCACATAAAGTCAGTGCATTAAAAAGTTGATTAAAAAAGAAGTACATCATTTTTGCTTTGAGGTTTGTTGCCTTCTGGCAGTTGCTCAGCCCATGAGGCTTCCATAGTTACAATCTGGTATTGAGGGCTTGGAGGAGTTCTGGAGAATTACTGGTCCTTGGTCCGCATTGGCAGGCCAAAGAAACTTGGATCTTTTGCGGTGCAACAGCAACAACAGGAAGTGAGGGTGGGCAGGTGGGTGGGTGAGCAGCATTGATTTTCTTTGGACCTCTTCATACCCAAGGTGCTGCCCGCTCTGAGGGTATGCCATCTCTTTGCGGTTAATCTTTCTAGGATATGCCCTCCCGTTGGTGGGTGTCTCAGTTAGGGTTTCTGTTGCTGTGAAGAGACACCATGGCCACAGCAACTCTTATAAAGGGAAACACTTAATTGGGCCTGACTTACAGTTTCAGAGGTTTAGTCCATTATCGTCATGGTGGGAAATATGGCAGCACGCAGGCAGACATGGTGCCGGAGAAATAGTAGAGAAAATCTATACCTGGATCAGCAGGCAACAGAAGGAGACTGTGACACTGGGCTTGGTTTGAACATTTGAAACTTTAAAGCCCACCCCCAGTGATGCGCTTCCTCTAACAGGGCCACACCTACTCCAACAAGGCCACAAGATCTAATCCTTTCAAATAATGCTACTCCCCATGAGCCTATGGGGGCCATTTAAGTACAAGCCACCACAGTGTATCTTACCTGATTCCAGACCCAATAAAGCTGATGGTCAAGTTGAACCATAATACCTGCTGATACCTATATCTTATAAACCTGGGAGTAGGATAGGCTGCACAGCGAGCTTAGAGGAAGGGAGGGCTCAGTGCCAACTCTTAGCCAGATGGAGTCTCTTGGGCCTCTTGGGGGGTCTGGCCTGTGTACTCTGTATTCATCTCCAAGAATAGTGTCTGTGTCCCCAAGAAGTCAGGAAGGGCACAGGAAGAGAGGCAGAGGGTCCCATTTTACACCCTCTCTAGGGTTCTTTTATCTTTTATTCTGCACCCCAACTAGTTTTTGAAATTATTTTTATTTTGTGTGTGTGTGTGTGTGGGTTGCTTTGCTTGCATATATGTCTGTGCACCATTTGCCTGCCTGTTGTCTGCAGAGGTCATAAGGACTTTGGATCCCTGGAATTGGAATTAGAGACACTTGTGAGTAGCCATAGGTGCTGGAAATTGAACCCGATTCCTTTGGGGGAACAGTCAGTGCTCTTAATCACTAATCCCTCTCTCTAACCCCCACTCCATCTAATCTTGACTCTTTCTGGCTCCTCAACGGCGACCCTTGGTCCTGTCTGAATCCCTTTTCCATCTCCTGCTCACTCTCCCTAATTCTCTTCCACCTCACAGGCACCATCCACACCTCCTCCAGGCTCCTACCAGGTTAGGCAGTTTATTTGGAGTTCCTTGGTACCATTCCTTATCTTCTCCCCCCCCATCGGTTTTCAACACACTGTGGTGTGAGAGTCAGTTGACTTCTTAAGGGAGGGGCTCGTGACCTATCAATCCAACACATATCCTTCACTGTGTTTCTGAGCCACTCTCTCTCTCTCTCTCTCTCTCTCTCTCTCTCTCTCTCTCTCTCTCCTCCAAGGGGTTCACTCATCTCCAGCCTAGAATGTTGTGGTAACTTATTTTATTGCTATTTCAAAACATTTGTTTAGCATGTGTGCGTGTGTGTGTAGGTGTGTGTGTGTCATGGCCTGCCTGTGGAGGTTGGAAGACAATTTATTATAGTTGATTCTCTCCTTCCACCATGTGGATTATGGGGATCAAACTTGGATCATCAGGCTTGGTGGCAGGTGCCTGTCTTTATCCCTGGGTCCCCTTTGGTGGCCCCGTAGTGACTTCAGTATTTCCCTTTGTACTCTGCCTCCAGATGTCCCAGACCGACTTCTACAGTGGGTGTGTCCTTCTGAAACATGAACCCCACTCCACTCTTGCATTTAGCTTTCACGTGCTCTCTTGTGCCTACATAAGTTTGTCTTGTCCCAATAGTAGACACAGAATTGAGTGCAGGGAGTTTCCTTGGGGGAAGAAGTTCATCCATGAGCTGCGAAGCCCATTGAGGCAGCAAGTGGGTGAGCAGGCCACCCCATCCATGGGCAGTAGGCGCTCAGTCCTGAAGGACAATGACACAGCTGTGCAGTAAGGGTGACAAACCAGGTTTCTGAAAAAAAAAAACCAGAACAGAACAAAACTCTCTTATATTCCCAGGGGTGTTAATTGCCTGCCTCTATGATCTTTCTGCACAGGGGCCAAGCCAGTGTCAGTGGTCAGAAGGCTCCTTCAGGCAGTGAGTGACAGGCAGGCACATGTGGGACACTTTCTGTGAACTGTAAGCACTAAAGGGGTGAGATGTGGCAGCAATTTCCATAACCTGCCTTCTCATTCCCATGTGATTCACGGGCTCTCAGCCACCCAGCTCTGCCCCTTCACTGCCTGTGTCGGTGTGGGTGCTGCAGTGACTCCTCTCAGCTTACGCGTGTCCTGTGCACAGCAATCTGCTGTTCATCATCATGTGGTCGCCTTCCGTGCATCTTCAGCCTCAGGTGCACTAGTCCACACCCACCCACCCACCAAAGCTCAGCCGACTGCCTCCAGGACGGCTGTCCCAGATGACTTCACACTGTGCCTCTCAGGGCACCCTGCCGTCCTCACCACACACGGCATGTGTGGCGTGCCTGGGTTAAGGACTGACCTCCATCTGGTTCTCTCTGAGGCCCTAGAGATAAGCACATGGTTGGGCATC
Source organism: Ellobius talpinus (assembly GCA_001685095.1). NCBI lineage: Eukaryota > Metazoa > Chordata > Mammalia > Rodentia > Cricetidae > Ellobius > Ellobius talpinus. Next base: position 5,825 of record LOJH01054840.1, on the reverse strand, counting down.
CTAAACAAAGGCTCCAGGCTGAACCGGGTGTCTGTGGCTCATTGCTTAGCACAGTTGGACTCAGCATCTTGCCCTGGCTCCCCCTTTTCATCAGCAATAGCAAGAAGGAGGCAGAACCGGAGTGTTCTCTTTCCCCAGGGGACAGGCTTGTTATTTTTCTTCAACCTTGTGAGATTAGGCTTGGAAGTGTGACAAAGAGGAAGCTTGGGAGCCACAGGGGTCAGGAGGTCATCAGGACATATACATGTGCACACACTCATGTGCAGAAAGAGTCAGAGCAAAAAATAAAAAGGGAGAAAACTGAACAGACTGAGAGAAGCTGGGCCCAGAAGGAAGGAATGAGGTGGACAGACGGGAAGGCGAACAGAGGGGAAGGTAATAAGAGAAGATGGAAAGGGGAAAATCTGGGAAACGGTGAGGAAAAAGAGGAAATTCGGCCAAACCGTATCCGCATTGGGAAAATAAAAAAACAGAAATTCCCGGAGAGAGATTCTCCATCCCAGGGCAGCAGATGTGGAGCCTGGAATCCTAGCTGTGGATTTTTATCTCTTCTCCCATGGCTGACCTAAGGGCAAAGGCAAGGATAGTGGGCATTGGGTGAGGGGGGCTTGGGCACTGTTGGCTTCTGTCCTGATCCCTGTGAAGGAGCCCCTCACTCACCACCACGACAGCTGTCTGAGTACCTCTGGTGGTGTGTGTAGTATTTGCAGCTCCCTCTCTGTGTCCTTTTAGAGAACAAAATCTACAAGGAACAGGGCAGAGCGTTGTGGTGTCTTGCTTGGGCCGCCATGCACACGCCTTTGGCTTTGTGAGGTTGGATTTGCAGTACCTCATGAAAGAATAATGAGCCATATCAATTTTTAAAGCTACCTAATGCTCCTTTCAGCTGGGCTGTCTAGAAGTTTGCAAAGCAGGAGCCATAGTTCCCAGGAAAAGGTCAGGAGACATGACCTAGGGTCCATAGGCAGCGATTGTGGTGGCCAGTGGCTTAGGAGAGCCAGGGAGGGGGCTCATTGAAGGTCGGAGAACAGCATTCTGCAGGTATTACCTTCTTCCTGAATGCTTGCATGGACCAGACGCAGGAGCCTAGAACAATTATCTTTTGTGCAAGTATGGGTGTGCACATCTCTGTGTGCATATGGAGGGCAGAGCACACCCTCAAGTATTGCTCTCCAGGCGCGGTTCACCTTATAAGACAGGTTCTCTCACTGGCCTGGAACTCACAAGCAGGCTAGGCTGACTGGCCAGTCAGTCCCAGGGGCCCACCTGTCTCTGCCTTCCCAGCACCGGGATTACAGACCATAATGCCTGGCTTTCTTTCTGATGTGAGTTCTCGAGATCTAACACAGATCCCGACAAAGCTATCTCCCTCCCAGTCCTAGGAAAAATTTCTGAAAGTATTGTTCTCTGATTAAATCCTTTCCCACAGATAGCATCCTCACCAAGCACTTCACACTCTGTGTTCCAGTTATTAAACCGTGCCCTGTCCCAGCCCCAAGTTTAGCAGCTTGCATTCTGCCTTGAGATGCAGGAACTCAACTCCGCTGACTGCATTCTGTCTCATCAGCCGGTTCCTTGTGAAGCCTGGCAGTAGGGGGCGCAAGAAGAAGGCATTTCGGATGCTCTGATGGGCAGCTCCCTGGTGGTGCTTCCTCGCTAGAGAGTCTGCTGTGCCCACACAAGAGTTGGGATTTTTCCTAGCATTTCTCACGCAGCCATCTTCACTTGGAGGAACTTGCTTGAAGACATCACCACCCAGCCAGGTGTCGTCTTCATCATCTTGGTCCCATTCCCGACATGTTCCTCTTCAGACTTAAAATGTTTTATTTGTGTATATGTGTGTTCATCTGTGAGAGTAGAAGCCACATATGTGAGGGTGCCTGAGGCAGAAGAAGAGGGTGTCAGATCCTCTGGAACGGGTTACAGGCAGTTGTGAGCATTCTGATATAGATTCTGGGAACTGAACCCAGGACCCCTAGGAGAGCAGCAGCTAATGCTCTTTACCACGGAGCCCTCTCTCCAGCCCCTCATCTTTACTTTTCTGAAATGTATTAATTCTAGTATCTTCCCAGCATCCCCAGAGCTTTAGACTTTTATAGGGTGGCTGGCTCGTCTGGTTTTCCTGGGACTTTTGGGGTTTAGAATACTGTAATTCAGGTGTCCTGAAATTCAGGACAGCCCTTGTCCCCACAAGTAAGGAGCATTGGTCACTTCAGGCTGAGAGAGCTACTCTCTCATCTGCTCCCTCAGGCGCCTTACTAGCGATTTCATATCATGATAACACTGATAAATTAGGGTGAATTTTCCCTGTCAAAATTGTCGCTATGATTTCTGTTTCCTGACTTGAACTGATGTACCCTCATCTCTAACTCGTAGGAACTGTGTTAAGGCAGACAGCATCTTCTAATTAAGGGCAAAACCTTAGGTGCTCTTAGGAGTCCTGTGGACTTCTGCTGCTGTTTCAGGCACTATTGCTACAGTGCGGCAGCAGTTTCATGTGAAAAACAAAACGAGACGAAACCTTGAATGGACTGAGGATGGAGCCCAGTTGGCGCAGAGCTTGCCTAGCAGGCATTGTGCCCCAGGGGTCTCTCTCAAGACCGTAATCCCAGCACTTGGGAGGTGGAGGAGGGAGCATCAGAAGTTCAAAGTCATCCTTGGTGACATAGTGAGTTCAAAGTCAGCCTTAGACACATGAGACCCTGTCTCAAAAGAGTGAGCAAGCCAACCTGGCTTCTGTGCACCATCACCATGCCCATCTCAGCATGCACCCACCTCCTCCCAGCTGTGTTTTATAGCTGTTCTCCACGCGAGCCCATCATCTCTGCATACATGGATTTGGAAGGGGCTGGTGACTTGTTCAAGTCACCCAGTCAATCACAGATGTCTGAGTTTCAAACTGAGTATAAAAAATATTCCAGGGACTGGGAAGATGGCTCAGTGGATAAAGCACTTGTCTCGCAAATGTGAGGACCAGAATTTGGATCCCTGGTGCCCACATAAAAAGCCAGTGTGGTGGCCTGTCTGTAATTCTAGTCAGGGACAGGGATCTCCTGGGCTAGCTAGACTAACCACATCAGTGCGTTCATCAAGAGACCTTGCTTGTGTAAAAAAATGGAGAACAGTTGAGGAATATTTCTAATGTCAACCTCTGACCTACACACACACACACACACACACACACACAACCACACAGTGCTCCCCCACATATACAAACATGTACACACGTGGGTGAAGTGCACCTCGGGGACACATGGACCAGGGAAAGGAGGCTGAGTCCTGTGCATTCAGCTGGATATGGCCTTAGTGCTGGCACAGCTCATACTTTCAGTGGATTTGCATCTTAACTAAAAGCTTTCTAGAACTTTGGCCTCAGACCTGGTCTACTTAAAGGGCATTTACCATAACACTCAATTTTATTAATACCATAAAACACTCTTGGCGAAATCACTGGATCATTTCTTATGCAGAAAACACCCTGACTGGCCGGCTGCATTTGGACAGTGATGGAAGTGTTCCTGTAAATGATGGAGCTAGGTAGCCCTGGAGAGGGTGCGCCTAGAAGGTGGAGACTCTTCTGAGAGTTATCTGCGGCCAGCACCACCCAGCACAGAAAACCACGATAGTCCTGATGGTGCTCCTACTCGCAGACCACTTACGGTTCAATTAATGTGGACGCCAGAGGAGTCTGTTGGAGCAACACTATGATAATTTAAGTGACAGCAAAGATTTGGAGTTATTAGGGTAGAAAGCTGCTAAAAGTGTAAGTCTTGAGCAAACCACCTCTCTCTCTCTCTCTTTCTGTGTGTGTGTGTGTGTGTGCAGGCTAGAGGACAACCTCTGGTAACAGTCACCTAAGTGACTTTAAACACCAACTATTTATTTTGTGAAGTTTCGGGGCTTATTCACGAGACTCTTCTGTCCCACGTGGTGTTGACTAAGACCACCCGTGTGTCTTCATTCAGGTGAAAGCTCAGTTGGTGCCAGACAATCCAAGACACCAGTACATATGTATCAGGTACTTCAATGGGGGTACTTTTCTAGAAAAGTCAGAAGTTAGCTAGGCTTCCCCCTTTCTCTGGTTGACTCCTCATTCTATTTTTCAATAGCAACTAGATCCTAAAATAATGAACACAGGAGCTGTCAGGTCATTTTGGGCTTAGAGTCTAGAGTCTATCGAGCATGCAGTTCTGTATTCGCATGTATATGTCCATGTTAACGTGGGTGCTCACATACATACATGTACATAGAGGTCAGGATGAACCTCATGGTGGCATTCTCGGAAGTGTCCACCTGGTACCTTTGAGACAGACTCTCTCATTGGTCTGGTACCTTTGAGACAGACTCTCTCATTGGTCTGGTACCTTTGAGACAG
>LOJH01054839.1:3915-15878 GCA_001685095.1 Ellobius talpinus | reverse complement strand
TGGCTCACAACCATCTATAATGAGATCTGGTGCCCTCTTCTGGCCTGCAGGTGTCCATGCAGGCAGAACACTGTACACATAATAAAATAACATTAAAAAAGAAAAAAAGGATAGGAGTGGCATGCACAATTTAGGCAAAACTAGGATTTAGATTTGGCCTTCCTCATGTTGTCTTTCGTTATAGGCTATGGCCCGGGATGAGAAGAATTACTATCAAGATACCCCAAAACAGATTCGGAATAAGATCAATGTCTATAAGCGTTTTTACCCAACAGAGTGGCAATCCTTCGTTGATTCTTTGCAGAATAAGAAGATGGAGGTTGACTGAGTGGTGTACATCCCCAGACAAGGAGCGTATTGTTTCAGACGATGGCTGGCAAAGTGCTGTAGAATCAGCTTTTACACATACTCACTCACTCTCCTTCATCAGAAGGAGCTGTTTCTTTTTCTTTTTTTTCTTTTTTTTTTGAGGGGGGTGTCTCTCTAATAGCCCTAGATGTCCTGGAACTCCGCTTTGTAGACCAGGCTGGCTTCGGACCCACAGAGCTGCCCTGAGTTTTGGGATCAAAGGGGAAGGTGTGCGCCCCCATACCTGGCTGGAGAAGGAACTCTTTAGAGGCTATGGTTTATGCTTTCTTAGGGGCTCACAGAAAAGCCAGGACTGGCTCTTCAGTGTCCAGAGGTGATACTTTATTTGAATGTGATCTGTACATAATAAAAGCATTTTACCTGTGTGGTGGGGTTTTTGTTGTTTTGAGACAGAGTTTCTGTGTAGCACTGGCTGGGATTAAAGGCATGTAATGGTTTTGTGTTTACTATGCCCAGCTAAGCTCTGTTCCAGGGAAAACTAACTTTATTAGGGCAGATTGCTCTTCAAGCTTGACAAGCACTACAGTCATGGGTGTTTATGGGCACTGCCTTCCTCTTGAGTGCTCTCAGCCTTGGTTTCCTGGAAACTTGCCTGGAAGCCTGGGCTGCCTGTAGAAGTGTAAGGAGCAAGTCTTGTTTGTTCACCTTTAATTGCTTTTGTTGGCCATGGCTTAAAGAAAATATCAGAGAGCCGGGCAGTGGTGGTGCATGCCTTTAATCCCAGCACTCGGGAGGCAGAGGCAGGCAGATCTCTGTGAGTTTGAGGCCAGCCTGCCTTCTGGGACTGGCAGACCACTAGGTACCACTCCCGCATGTGCCACTCACTGGGCTTTCCATGATGTGTCCATCCTCTGGTGCCAGGACTGCTGCATGCTTTGGCCTGAGAAGGTGATGCCTGTTTTGCAATAGGATCATGGGAAAGGGGTGAGGTGGGCATTTTAAGACCTAACTGCCCCTAACTATGAATCATGTAAAAACCTTTTAATTGCCAGATGCTCTTGGGAGCACCTATAGTCTATAACACACTTGGAAAGCATATCTATACATTGCCTATGACATTTGGAAGACGTATTTTTTTAATAATTTATATTTTATGTATATGAATGTTCTGCATCTATACCTGCACACCAGAAGAGGGCATCAGATCCTATTTTAAATGGTTGTGAGCAACAATATGGTTGCTGGGAATTGAACTCAGGACTTCTGAAGAGCAACCAGTGCTCTTAACCTCTGAGCCATCTCTCCAGCCTCCTGAATGCTAGGATTAAAGGCACCACCACTGCCTGGCTAAGATGCACTTTTATCTTTGTTATAGGAAAGACAACAGGTCAGCAGTATCCAAAATGGGGGTGGGGTGTGACAGCAAATCTGTTCTGAAGGCAGCAGCCCATCCTCACAGTATCATTTAGTCCTTAGGATCTAGAGTATACAAGAAGCTCCTGTCTTGGTTTTGCATCTTCTGGCCTCTACAGAATTCAAATTTTGTGTCATTGACCAGAGGGTCTCCTTAACTGTATGTAGTTAGGGTGCCAGCTTCCAGAAGCCACCTCTGCTATGTTCCTTGCTCCCAGGGCGTGTAAGCTTCCTGTGTCCTTTTAGCTGTCTCTAACCCCCTCACTCTGGTCCCTTCAGGTAGATTCCTTTCCAAGGGTTAGAAGGCTTTGGGTCACTGTTCCAAAGGTAAGGGGGTAAGGAACTGGAACTGTAAGCATTCAGCACACTCCTCCCTCAGGATGAGGATTCACTGAATATACCCACTTTGGCATTGTGTACCTCAGGAAGCTGACACTCCTGTTTAAGCAGTTGTCCTTGGCGACCCTGTGCGTCTGGGTACATGGGGTGGACATGTCTTCTTCTCTCTTCCCTTTCTCTCTCTCCTTTCTTTCCTCCCTTCTTTAAGTAATAAATATCCAATTCTATTCTGTATGATGTGTCCATGTGCCTTTTACCCGCCGCCTGCTCACACCTGCCCACCTCAGCACCGCATGGCTGGACCAGGACCAGCCACCAGCCGCTCAAGATCTTGCATCAGCCCGGGCCCACCATGCAGCAGCTACCGGACTAGTTCTGGGGGCCCACCGGGGATCTTTNATGTGTCCATGTGCCTTTTACCCGCCGCCTGCTCACACCTGCCCACCTCAGCACCGCATGGCTGGACCAGGACCAGCCACCAGCCGCTCAAGATCTTGCATCAGCCCGGGCCCACCATGCAGCAGCTACCGGACTAGTTCTGGGGGCCCACCGGGGATCTTTAAGCATTTTTAAAATTGGTGCCTGCCCAGACTCTTTCCACACATTGAGGAACTTCACCCCGTCCCTTGATGGTCATCTTCCAGGTGTAACAGTGGGGGAGGTTGGAAAGTCCCTCTCCATAGCAGCACCTAGAAAGGACTCTGCCCTCTGAGGCTGGAAGATAAAGTGTCTACTCTGCCTGAATCTGGTCTGAGGTCTGGACCTATGGCAGGAGGATGCCATAGACAGTCCGCAGATGGCTTGTAATGCTGGCAGTTTTTCCCAAACTAATAAGTACAGAATGCCGAGAAAGTGGTTACTTGGTTTGTTAGTTTTTTCCTAATACTGGGGATTTGCAGCAAGTATGTGCTAAGCAAGTACTCTACCAAACTTAGGTCATCAGCAGGCTTCCATGGCAAGCTGCCCACCAATCCATCTCACAGGACTATCTGACTTTTTATCTTGAGTCAAGGTCTCAGCTAATTGTCCAACTGTCCTTGAACTCACTGTAAACCAGGCAGACCTCGACTGATTCCAAGTAGCTGGGATCACACACCGACTGATTCCAAGTAGCTGGGATCACACACCGATAGGCCTGGTCTCAGGTAAATTTGCTTCAATAGACACAGTGAAACTCTTTATTCTGAAATTCATCCCTCCACCTGGGGGAATATGACAATTGTACACAAAGATACTCATTAGACAAAGGACTTTTAAGTCAGGGAAAAGGGTCCCTCTCATTGAGTCTGGTTCCAAGGTAAGCTTTAAGCACTGGAGAAGGTGGGATTCTTAAAACAATGACAAAGTTTCTTACCTTCCTAATGACAAGATGAAGAGTTGCCAACAAAGTTTCAAATACTGGAAAATCCAAGTCATTCCTTAAGTATTTAATACAAAAGCAGAAAGATCACTTCTGGTGAGACTGATTGCGGTAATTCCGTTCTTATGGGCAGGAGGAGTCCAAGGGCACAGTGGGCCCCTCTTCTGATGACTGTGCTCACTTCAACTTGGAAGCTTTCCACTTCTCAGGCTGTATGTTGGGCAACTGGCAAACAGCACACAGCCTATTTTCAAAATGCAAACTGGAAGGCAGGCATGATGGCCCAATGATTCCTGCAATCCCAGCAGGAAGGAGGACAACGGCCATGAATTCAAGGCCACCCTGGGCTAGAGTAACACCTCGTCTCACCCAGCAGTCCTGACAACTGGCTCCTTTGCTTGCACCAGTGTCAAAACGAAGACTGGCTGTGCATTGCTTGATCACCACAGTCATGGAATGTTCATTGCAGAGAACACAGAATTTCATTCTCTGCTTTTGCTGGCGAATAAATGGTCCCAGAAGGCTTGATGCACCCAGGGCCACTCTGTTGGCTCTTCTGCTAGTCCTGTCCTGTGTCCTGGGCCACAAGGCAGAATCTAAGTACTAGGTTCCCTTGAAGTACTTATCTCCAATTATGGTCTCAAGGCCAGGTTGGGGGAGGGGGAAGCTATAGTTCTGTCTCTACTGATACCCATAGGTTACCTCAATGTTCATCATGATCCCAGATAGTTCTCAAAGCTTCAAATTTTCTTTGACAATCTAGGGTTTCAATTACAGCACCTAGAAACAGAACCTTGAACTTTGGCCTATTCCTTTGATAAACACATAAATAAATAAATAAATAAATAAATAAATAAATAAATAAATAAATAAATAAAATACCCCTCTCCCCAACTTCAGGCTTGTTCCAGTACTCAGGTTCCTTCCTTCTGTAGACTTATGTAAACATGGGCATTGGCACAGTTAGTGCAAAAGCAGCAGGCTGTCTCCAGACCTGGGAAAACCGTACTTCACCTGTGTGGTGAACTGCACTTTGTGTGGGCAATAAAGGCTGGCAGGCCAGGCCTTAAGAGCAGGGAGGTGGTCAGAGCATTCTATGCTAAAGTCTTCAGGTTGATCCTCATTTGGCATTGCCAAGGCTGGCACTTAGGAAAAACTAGAAAATCGCCTCCTCCCTTTAAAAATGATGGTCCTGGGGCCAGAAAGGCAGAAACACAAGGCCACAGACAAAGCAGGGGCTGGAGGATGATGAGGGCCTAGAAGCAAGGATATACTGTGCTCCACCCAGACCCTTCCCACATGGAAAACATATGACGTCACCCAGAGTGAACAGTCAAACGGGACACCTGAAGGCTCAGGAGTACCTGTGATACCCACACTAGTTCTTCAACCAGTGGGACCTGCAGGCAGGGAGCACAAGTCCGCGGAACATCACACTGTGTAGGAAGGCAAGGGGAGCTGGAGCTACACTATGGTCTCAGGTGAGGCAGTCACCGTCTCCCCTCTGCCTTACACCCTCCTGCCCCATGTCCACCTCAACAGGAAAGCTTCTGCATGGTTCTGGCCTTGCTCTTGAGGGGACAAAGAAGGTGCTGCTATGATGATCCTGCCCAAGGCTTAGGCTGGCAATAAAGATGCAGGAAGAAGCAGAACTGTGGTCTCTAAGGCTGGGCAGCAAGCAGGTGGCTCCAGCTTAGGAAAGAAGCTCCAAGAGCAGTTTCCAGATGCGCACAGTGCCGGGTTCCTGGAAGCCAGATCCTGCAGGGGCAATGCTGGCTGCCAAGAGGAAAACCTCCCTCTGGTTGTTGCTAGCAAGCAGGCCCAGCTCCTGTTGCAGCTCCACCATACTCATGGCCCCGCTCAGGTCCTGCAGTGAACACAAGCCAGTGATGCATGACTGTCAGACAATCCTTGCAGTGTGACCCCACCCCTGTCAACTATGAAAGACAGAAATGTTCAGCTACTATGCTGGGAAAAGCAGAATCCTACATCCCATGAGGTACCTCTAGATCCTACAGAATAAACTCAGTGCCCTCCTTCATCCTGACTTTCCTTTGTGGCACCCTCTTTTCATGGCACCATTCACTAGTGTGGTAAGAAACAGCCCTTCCTACTGTTAGGCACCATGATGGGCATCTGCCTACCAAGTCTCTGATTGACAACCCACTGAAGTGATGAGGAAATTGGTTCAGTGAAGTCACTTAGCTCCAGTAACAGAGATAGATGGCAGAACTAGGTTCCAAATTCATGTTGATGACCAAACTTTTTGAATCTTTTGGAATCCCTACTCCCCCCCCCACTTTTTTTTTATGGACAAGATTTCTCTGTGTAGCCCTGACTGTCCTGGAAACTCACTCTGTAAATCAGGCTGGCCTTGAACTCAATGATCTCCATGCCTCTGCCTCCTGAGTGCTGGGACTCAAGGCGTGTATCACCAGTACCCACTACACATATCTACTACGTAAGATTATAGAGAGGGGTAAGTTCCAGACAGTCTAGCTTGGGTGGAGGTGAGGGGAAAGGCTACTGGTTGGCGATGGTACCTTTAAGTTTCATCACTGGCTCAAGATTCTTGGAGCAATCATACACAGTAGGCCCTCAACCTCCTGTGGTGGTTCAAAATTGCTCCCACAGGCTCATATATTTGAACGCTTGGTGCAAGGTTAGTAGAATGGTTTGGGAAGGATGAGGAGGTGTGTTCTGTAGAAGGAAGTGTGATGATGGTGGTCTTCAAGGCTTCAGAAGTGAAACTGTAAGCAAGCCCCAGTACACTCTTGAGTCACCTTGATCATGGTGTCACTTCACAGAATCAGGAAAGGAACTAAGACACCTCCAGTTGGTTCAAAATGCTAGAATTTTTTTTTGAAAGAAAATAAAGTATTTCTAAGGTTCCAAGACACCATTAATAGTGGCACTAGGGCTGGGCTTGGTGGCACACGCCTTTAATCCCAGCATTTAGGAGACACAAGCTGGTGGATCTCCATAGTTTGAGACCAGCCTGGTCTACATATCAAGCTCCAGGACAGCCAAGGCTATCTCAAAAAAGCAAAAACATACAAAAAAGGTAGAGCAGAACAGGCATAAATGGGAACTGTCCCAGGTAGAACAGGAAAAATGGTAGTCATATTTAAAATAATTATTAAGTGTCCTCTGATAGGCAGGGCAAATCTGAGGTCAAAGAGAAAAGTTAGAAACATTGGCACAAGCCCCAAGGCACTGACTGTGGCGGTCGTCCTGGAGTTGAGGATGCCACATAAAGTCTGTCTGTCTGTGATCCTGAGGGCTGCTGAACCTGAGACAGACCTCTGGACTCAGGAAAAGGAAAGTGTCAAGGACAAATCATTTTGCAGAGGAGTTGTGGGGGCTGGAAGTTTAGAACCCAGGGCCTCATACATACTAAACAAGCAACTTACCACTGAGTTCCACTCCAGCTAAACAACAGACTCTGAGGAAGATCATTAGTGACAGCAGGGCCTGTCATGGGGTATAGCCAGACTGAAGTGGGGTGATGGCTGTCAGGTGTTCACACTGAGCCCCAACACAGTGTATTCATATTATTACTTAATGTACCCCATTGCTTGTTTCTTTTCAGCTTAGCAGGATGGTTCTAGAAGCAGCCATTCCAGCTCCACCACCCTGTATGTCCCTGTGGAGATTACCATCCTGTACCTTACCCCAACCTGCCCCAACAGCAGGTGTAGTGGCGCACAACTACAATTCCAGCACTCAAGAAGGGACAGAATTATGAATTCCAGGCCAGCCTGGGCGCACAGTGCACCTATCTGAGTGCTCAAGACCCTGTCTCAAAAATCAAAGTCTTCAAAACTACACCTGCCATATAGTAAGTACTTAATAACTGTTCCTTCATCTCTCCCCTGGGTTAGAGAAGAGGGAGACGAGAGAAGACACCAGTTAGGGTGGCAAGATGACGGGGAAGGAGGGGCAGACACCAGTTAGGGTAGCAAGATGATGGGGAAGGGGGGGCAGACACCAGTTAGGGTGGAAAGATGACGGGGAAGGGGAGGCAGACACCAGTTAGGGTGGAAAGATGACGGGGAAGGGGGGCAGTATTTCAGGCTCTCTCTGGACATGGGCCTCAGGCTCTAGTCCGTCTATGCACCCCCACCATGCCCAGGAATTTACGAGAATTCCCGCTGGCCTCAGTCCACCTCTCATAATCTCACCTGCTTGTTGGCCACCACCACAACAGGCAGATCAGGGTCTTTGTCCAGCAGTTTCTGTAGTTCTTGCCGAGCCCAGGGCAACCGCAGTCGATCAGTCGAGTCCACCATGAACACCAGCACGTCCACCTCATTCACAAACTCCTTCCAGTAGAAGCGCAGGTTCTGGCTGCCTCCAACTGAAGAGAGGCCAAGGGACAGGTCAGAGCACAGAGCTCCCTGTGGCCTGGCCTGACCCCCACCCCACCTCCAGCTCCTAAGGTTCCACTAGCCAGGGGCAAAGAAAGCACCATAGTCCAGAGCCAGGCAGCCTCTTAAGAGAGGTCACTGCACTGCCGGTCTCTTCTTACTGAGTGAAGAAGTTCCAGCAGACCCCACAGGGACTGTCTGTGACGGGCACACAGCGCTAGACAAGTGGTTGTCGTTGGTCGTGTCTTAGGCTACCTCGCTTCTTTACCAGGTCCCAGCTTCCTCCCTGTTAGTGATAACTGAGACCAGAAGTCGGGGTCCCGATGCCGGAAAAGCCAGCGCACTGCCACTCTCGACTCTGTCCCCACTCACTCGTCGCTCCTTCCTCTTCCTCTGGAAACACTGTATGGAGTCATGCTGAACAAGGTTACCGACATAGTGCCTGCACCTGGAGCTGCCTTTCTGTTCCTTTTTGCCCCTCTGCTCAGTTCCCCTTGGTTACCCTGCATCACCCCGTTCTGGTTCTGGTTCTATTAACTGTCCACTCTAAATCCCCCCAAAGCCCCAGCACAATGCCTTGGCACACAGCAGGCACTCATCAAGTATTTACTGAGTGCCTACCAGGTGCCAAGCACTGATCTGGGTGCTGGGGATGCAGACACACGGGCTGGAGCCCTGCTCTCAAGGGACCCCCTCCCTGACCGAATGCCAAGCACTGATCTGGGTGCTGGGATGCAGAAATGAGCAGGCTGGAGTCCTGCTCTCAAGGGACCCCCTCCCTGACTGAATGGACCAGGCAATTACAAAAGGCATATTCTAGAAATCGAGGATTCAGAACACAGGGAAGTGGCTAGGGGCTCTGGACGGTCTTGGACTGGGTGGTCTGGGAATGTCTCTTCAAGGAGGCTGGATGTGAAGTGAGTAGAGGCTGAGGAAATGCTAGCCATGGAAGAAGCAAAAGAAAGCATTCCAGTCACAGCAAAGAACAAATTCCATATATCTGAGAAAGAGAAAGCAATGTGGTAAGGGACTTCCAGAGAGCAAGAGGAGAAGGGATAGAAGCTGGCCCTTTAAAGGTCTAGAATCTGTTTCTCAAAGGTACTAGCAGCTGACTGTGGACAGAAGTAGAAAGATCTATAAGGAAGCAATTGTAGTCCTGGTGGGGGAGGCAAAAGCAGCTTGGATCAGGCAGCAATAGAGGGAGTAGGAGAGAGACGGTCTATCCAAGCACACAGCTGACAGAACCAACACACCAGACTTCACAGTGAGTTCAGCAAAGTGTCGCCAGTATTGAATTTGTCCCCTTACCAACTCTGCCCAAACCATGCACTTTCAGTTGGACCCAGGCCAGAATGCTGAGGTCATGCGAGGGAAGAGAGCTCTAGGACTTAATTGGAAATTTGGGATTTTTTTTGCTGTTGTTGAGTTTTTTGAAATTGGATCTCATTCAAACTTGTGGCAATCTTCCTGCCATGGCCTCCTGAGTGCTGGTATTAGAGGTGTGAATCACCTTGCCTGACAGCTATCTGGGTTTGACTCCTAGATGAGGGAAGCCCTGAGCCTGGACTCAACACAGGCACATGGAAATAGCTTTTCATATGGATGGGGAAAAGAAATGCTATTTCTGTCAGATAATACCCTCACTGAACACATGTCCTTGGCACAAGAAAAGACAGAGGGGCTGGGGAGATGGCTCAGTGGTTAAGAGCACTGGCTGCTCTTCCAGAGGTCCTGAGCTCGATTCCCAGTAACCACATGGTGGCTCATACCATCTATGGTGTGATCTGATGCCCTCTTCTGGAATAAAGAAGATACATTCAGATAGAGCACTCGTATACATAAAATAAATAAATAAAATCTTTTTTAAAAAAGAGAAAAAAATCAAAACAAAAACAAACAAAAAACAAAAGCAAGAAGAAACAGAAAACTTGATGGGAGGCCCAAAATCTCCAGTAAGCATCAATGTTGTCTGCTACAACCAGGGAGAAGAGGTACAGCCAGGTTTGGCCATACCACAATGCCTAAGACCAGAAGAATGAAGTCCCCTCAGGCCCAGAGTTAGGTTCTCAAAGCTCAATTTTATCACCCAGTACTTAATAAACACATCTAGGCCTCATGATTTTAGTCCTGTGGCTGGAAGTGCTCCCCTGCTTCCTCAAAGACTGGGCTAGACTCAGGCTGACAAGAACCGCTACCTTCTCCATATTCTGAAAGCCCTTCCAACATCCCAAGAGGTTAGACTGAGGGTAAGATCCTCAGTTCCCTTCTGATTACTCACTCAGTAAGTCCTCCCAGATACCTGTGACGGTCTAAGCCTTTGGTTAGAGTGGAGGACATCAGTCTGTGACCAGGATGCTCGCAGCCTCATCAGGGACAGAGGGTGATGTGACAAACAGGGCAGCAGAAGGGGGACAGAGCCAGGAAGGAGTCAGGGAAAGCGTCAAAGGAGTCACTCACAAACTACAACTGAGAACTGGTCATGGTGGCAGGGACCTGTAACCCCAACATTCAGAAGGCAGAGAGGGAGGGTTCAAGAGTTCATGAGTTCATCTCAAAACAAAGGGGGGGCATGCCTTTAATCCCAGCACTCAGGAGGCAGAGACAGGGGGATTGCTGTGAGTTCGAGGCCAGCCTGGTCTACAGAGCTAGTTCCAGAAAAGCCAGGGCTAATACAGAGAAATCCTGTCTCAAAAAATCAAAACGAACCAAAGAATGTCTAACAGTAGTTATTAAGTATTCCAACAACAACAAAACTAAAACAAACAAACAAACAAACAAAACCCCTAAAGAATGGAAAAAAAGGAACCACAGTTTAAAGAAAGAGTAGTAGCGGTTAATCAAGCGTTCCAGTGCATGCCAAGAAGAGAAGGTAAGAAACTAGTGCCCTTCCTAAAGGCCTAGAGGAGGGCCTTCTGCATTAGGACACTGGGAAGCTGGGCACCTGTCATGAGTTACCCGTTTCTACAAGTATCTACCAAGCAGATTAACTGGTTATAGTTTTATGGTGTTGTCTGGGGTATTTTATCAGCAATGACTGTCAAGTGCTTGGCATATGGACCCTTAGCTGTCTGTCCGTGTAAGGCATGTGTGGCAAAGGGTAGGAGGACCATTTGTAGAAACCGGATAGGGAAGAACCCTAAATGCCAGAATGTTCTGTATCTTGTGTCCTGGAGACGAGCAGGAAGGATTTCCTAAAGGAGAATTCCTGTTTAGATATGTGTTTTATAGACTCCTCCAAAGAATCTAGGCCCAGGCAGCAGCGAAGGGGTCCCTCGCTCACTCTCTAACAGGTCCACCTCGAAATTCTTGGTGGGCAGCCGCACAGAGTTGAAGCCCCAGGTGGGAACATGGCCTTCCAGCGGTGGCTTCCCAGACAGCATGCGCAGGAACGTGCTTTTCCCGGAGCCATCTAACCCCAGCACCAGCACTTCGCGCTGCTCCAGTTCCTCCAAAGCCGGCTCCTCTTCCTCATCCTCGGGCTGCAGGACAGACATCAAGGCTTCAGTCTCCAACATCCCTCCCGTCCCCTCCTTCCCTAGGGACAACGAAGGGGCGGCGGTGCCCACGCACACCTTCCATGCATCCCAGGACAGTCAGGTGTGGTCTGGAACAGCTGGGCAGGAGCTGCCTTTCGAGTCCTGAACTGAAAAACCTCACTTTTCTGTTTGATTCCCAGCGATCTCGGGCACATTCTTCCCCATCGCAGATCCTTGGCTTCCTCAGTCTGTAACCCTAAGCCATTCCCAAGACCTCAGCATCTGGCACACCCGGCTTGAGGGCTCTACCCGGCTGGCTCCTGCCGCGCCCTCGGGGATCCCGAACCCTGACGCCAGTCTGGCGTAGCCCAGGCCCTAGCACGAGCACTCCGCGCTCCCAGCGTGCGCAGGCTTGCCACACTCACCTCCCATTCGTCCCACTGAGGGAGGCGGGCGGTATCCGCGCCCCACCAGGCCTCGCCCCGGTCCCAGCGCCGCTCCTGTCTGCGGCTGAAGTAAGCTTTCCAAAGAATAAAGAGCACTGAGCCCAGTACGGCCGCGGCGCCACCCAGAGCCAGCACTAACGGGCCCAACGGCCGCGGCGCCATTTGGCCAGGCAGAGTTGCTGGGATCGGCGCAAAACCGACCAGACCAGCCAGCGGTGGAAGATGGTGCTGTGGCCGCGCCCACCCGCCC
>LOJH01054836.1:0-11493 GCA_001685095.1 Ellobius talpinus | reverse complement strand
GGAGCATACAACTTGAAGAAGATGGCGAAGGACCCAGACCCCAGGCGCGCACTGCTTATAAGCAGTGGAGAACAAAGGCCATGACGTATCAGTGTCTGATTGGTCTAGGTCTCTCCTGAGCATACGGGTCGGCATATGATTTGAGGCTTGATCGCACCATACGTGATGACGCACGAGACGCCCAGGGGCAAGGAGAAGGCTTAACACCAAATGGTGGTGGCAAGCAAGAACATGGCGGCGTGGCGGCGCCCTACAAGCTAGTGTTCTTGACAGGTTGTATTTGCCCAGAAATGGCCCCAACAGGGTCTCCTACCTAATATGCATTTCTTAACATGTGACTGTCACTCTCATCTAGCGGTGGTGACTGTGTGCTCTTGTTTTAGGTGCTAGTGAATGCGTAACAGCTCTTTGGGGACCTGTCCTTTCCGGAATAGCTTTCACAACCGCTCCACAATCCTTCTGGAAGGCCTGTGTCCCTCCCCTTTTGTCCAGTGTTCTAAACAATCCTTTAGCGTCACAGAGTTTAGAATGCCCCCTAACCTTTCCAATGCCCCCTTTAGTCTTTCTATGTATTGTCAAGTAACACAAAGCATGCAGATGGCAGTGATGGCTCATTTGCAGGAGAGTACAGTATTTTAAGAGACTACGGAAACCAGCCCCAGTAGCTTGTGTTCTGTTGTGTTGAACCAGTCAAATAAAGCAAAAGAGAGACATGCACCCCAGATGAGGAAGACCTTACTCAGCACATAGCCTTCTCGCCCATTGCCTCTCTGTGTCTCCTTCCCTTCCCTATAAAGCCCCTCATACCTCTGAGTTGCTGAGATGGAGAACATCTTTTATGTGAGTCTGATTCTTTCCTGCCAACTCCAACCTCTGGAATATTGGTCTTTGAGATGTGCACGGTATGGAGCTTACTCTGGTAACAGGCCTATGAAAAAGTGGGAAGTGAGGCTTTGGAGGTTCTGGGCTAGGTCACAAAATGACACAGCATCAGCTCGCTTCTTTGGGGATGTCCGCAGCTAAACCTAGCCTCCTGTTGATGTGAGGAAGGCCAAGCCAGCACACGAGAGGATCATTTGAAGAGGGACTCACAGGAAACCGTAACCTGCCAGCCTTGAGGATGAGTCATGGAAAAAGTTGAGAATGGCTCCAGGCCATGTAAATTATTGTTCTGTAGATAGATAAGCTGGCTGTGCAGAGCCTTGTTTTCATTGCAGACTCATAAAACAAAGGATCATTTTTTTTAAGCTACAACATTTTAGGATGTTTCGTTATGCAGCCGTGGTAACTGAGACTCTTATTTCTCTCATTCCTTTCCCAAACCTATTTCCCTTTTGCCCATATTGCTTTCTAATCTTTATAATTAACATCAAGAAAGAAAACCACACGTGGTAGGATCTGTCGCTGTTGCTCACAGCATCTTCTGTGATCTTTCTGGCTGTGAAGGGGGAAGGTGGTCAAATGCCCCACATTGGGGCTTGTTTGGAAACACCATTCAGCCAGCCATCTTTAAAGAGTTCCAGCAAATTCATTCAGGCCTCCCAATGGCCGTGAGCAAGGTTCCCTGACAGCACATGTTCCCATGTGTTACTCTTTCTCTTTCCTTGTTGCTCGGTTTCCACTGTGCATGTGACAGGCACATGCAGGGGAGTTCTGCATCCCTCATGAGTTCTTAGCTGGGGCTGCCTGTAACAAAAGACAGGTTAACAAAAGAAGGCAAACAAGGTAAATCACATGAGTACTGACTGCTTGTCCACAAGGGACACATCCCAGAGAAATGGATAGGTCTCTAAATAGAACCACAGAGTTGTTGTAGCCTAGAGGTTTAAATACGCTGCTTCTCCAAAGCAGAAAGGCAGATGTGGGGAAAGACCCACCTAAGGGAAAGCACCACATAGCGTGGGTGAGGTTTGTTACACTGATGTGAATGAGTGATGTTCACTGACAGAGTCTAGTGACCTGGTCCTTCTCTCACTGACACAGAGAGGGAGGCATCCTCAAAACACAGGGCTTTTCTTTATAGTTGATGTAATTTTTTTTTAGGAAAGCGTATTTTTTCAGAGTGACTATCCAAATAATAGTCCCAAATAACTCTTAGACAAAAGAAGGCCTTTTTGGAGTGATACCTTCTGAAGTCCATCCCATGACTTTCTTCATTTCCACTTGAATTTCCACTGTGGTTTTGAAGGAAGGAAGATAAAAGTAGAGGATGAATTGAGGAACCAAGAAGGATTTTTGCTGTTCTTAGGAAAGCAAACTAATTTATTACACTATAATCATGTATGTGCGGGTGTGGAGGGGAGTAGAGAGGGTACGGGTAGAGGGGAATACTATTATATTAGAAGTTAAAGGACATCCCCCTCTTTTTATGAGCACAGCAATTGTCCAGAATCTCTTTTGTTTAACCCTAGAGGGAAGTTACCGAGTGTGCTGGACAGTCTATGTTGACACGACTCAATCTGGAGTCATTGGAGAGGAGGGAACCTCAATTGAGAAGATGTCTCCACAGATCTGCATGTAAGAGATTTTCTTAGTGGTTGAAGAGGGGTGGGCTCAGCCAATTGTGGGTGAGGTCACCCTTGGGCAGGTGATCCTGGGTTCTGTAAGAAAGCAGGCAGAACAAGTCATGAGGAGCAAGCCAGTAAGCAGCTCCCCTCCATGGCCTCTGCATCAGCTCCTGCCTCCAGGTTCCTGCCCTGTTTGCATTCCTGTCCCGACTTCCTTCAGTGATGGGCTACGAGTGTGGAAGTGTGAGCCAAATAAACCGTTTCCTCTCTAGCTTGCTTTGGTCATGGTGTTTCGTCACAGCAGTAGTGACCCTAAGTAAGACACTGAGTGTGGTCTCTTAAAGCCTCAGGACCTGTGACTCGACTTTAATATCTTCTTGAAGAGTAGGGACCAAGTGAGAATCCTGTATTTTGTTCACCAGACAAACTATCCTTTTTCTTTTTTTATCCAGAACAGAGAAATGAGCTCCCTTCTCCATCCCCACTGGGAAGTCCATCTGATGGACTGCTGAAAATGGCTCCATCTCTCTGGGAGCAGTCCTCCAGACCTCCCTGGGGGAAGGGCAGAGAGCTGCTCACTGTTTTCTGGAAATTAGACAGTCTGTCAGAAGCACAACCTCCTCCATGTGTGTCCTCTGCCTCTATCCTGCCTCAACCTCCTCTAAAAATGTCCTCTGTCACATCTTTATCCCCTGAAAGACCTGGGAGAGCCCTGGCTTCAACTCTGTGTGCGCTCAAGAGAAACTAGTGGGGATTAGATAGACTCCATGCTCTCCCAGTGTTCCCCAGTGATCCTGGTGCTGGGGCCCTATGAGGATGTTACTGGAGCTGAAGGATGCTTCCAGCCTTAACAGAAAAGATCTGTGGTCTGAAAGAGGTGCCCCCATAAGTCTCTAGCATTTCAATACTTGCTTCCTAGGTGGCTATTTGGGAAGGTTAGGAGGTGTGGCCTTGTTGAAGGAAATATATCACTGGAGGCGGGCTTTGAGGTTTCAGAAGCTTAAGCCAGGCCCAGTGTGCTCTTTCTGCCTTCTGCTGGCGTGTGTGTGTGTGTGTGTGTGTGTGTGTGTGTCAGGGTGTGAGCTCTCAGCTGTCCCACCACTACGCCTTTGCTCCTCCATCATGGACTCTAACCTTTGGAACCGTCAATCTACTTAAGTGCTTCCTTTCATATGTTGCCTTGGTCATGATGTCTTATCATAATGACAGTAAAGTACCTAATACCATAGCTGTGGTTTTCCTTGGTGTTAGAGAATTCTTGAGGGTCAGAGCCTGGACCTAGGCAGGCCTAGAAAGCTAGGCTTGCTGACCCTTCCTCAATAGGACAATCAGACAAGTAATAGTGAAAACTAGAGAAGACTGGTTATTCAGTGAGGCCATATTAGGAAAAGAAACAAATAAAGAGGTATGCTTGCTCCCCTAAGTCCATCTTTTGGGGTACAGACAAGATTTAGATTGAAATCCAGGGCAAGAAGTATGCATAATTAAGTAGACCCAGCAAGGGGTGATACTGCCCATCATCATGGTCCCAGCTCCAGGCTCTCCTGAAAGGTGGTCTAGCAGGCTGTCAGAACTGTGTGCAATCTTTTTGGGTTAAAGCTCCTCCTCTGGCTGGTTTCAGGCTTCAGTCTTCTATTTCTGCTGGTACGGGACTCTTATGGCAATTCCAATTTCTTGGGGCCTACTATTTCAATAATCTAGTAGCCAAAGGGACTGGCACAGTGACTTTTTATACTGTCTTCATTCCTGCCATGATGGCCACATTGGTGTCTTTCCAGGTCTAGTTGGTGTGAAAACAGGCTGGCACCTTTACCTCTCCAAGATGTTATGTGAGCAACTGTCATTAAGATGCAACCAAGGTGGAAGCTGTTTCCTGCTCAGGCCTGCAAAACAAAACAATAAACAATTACAAATAGAACAAAGAAAAGCCAAATGGCCTGTTTCCTAATTAATAGACTTTCTGTATTTTGATCACAGGTTTCTCCGCTGATGCCGTAAACCAGATTAGGCTAGATTGAAAAAGTAAAAGAACAGGTTTATTTGAGCGAAACAATTCCCAGGTGTGTTTTCCAGCCCCAGAGATCAGGGCTAAAGAAGCCACACTCCTAAACTAAAGTAGGGAACTTATATAGCCTGTAGGCATGGGGTGATGATGACATGACCACCACAAGCTGGGTTTGTGCCCAAGTGTGGTCAAAAGCTGAGCACTTTCGGCAGGGCTGCTGGCAGCTTCAGGGGAGGAGCTGAGGCAGCTGCCAAGAATGTGGACCTGGGCTTTTTGGCACCTTTTTTTCTTAGAGAGGATGGGGTTTGGGGAGGGAGGGAATGGGGCTTTCTGGACCATGCAGGGGTGATCTGAAGGTTCCAAGTGAACACCAATGATTAAGTCATTAAGGGATAATCTCTGACACTAATGCAGGCTGTCACAAACAGAAGTTATAAAAGCCATGAATCTAAACAAAATCCAGAAGGTTGTTTCTTACAAGTAAGACAATTTGACATTTTCAAAGAGGGCTCAAAGGTCTGTTAACTGGGTAGGACAGCATGATTGGAAGAAGAAGCCTCTCTATTATGTCGTTGGGAGAGGAAAGATGGAGTCAACCTGGGAGGCCACTATGGGATTAATTGGACCATGATTCATGCCAGTATGAGTGGGCTGGCTGCAAAGAGATCACATGGCCCTGCACTCTGAGAATTTGGTGGCTTTTCTGGAGGAGGGGCAAGAATCTGACCCTCTTTGCTAGGCCACAGTGATCTCATTTCGGGGGCTTTTTATAGTTGGCCGTGGAAAAGGCCTTTCGCCTCCACTGAATCAGAGTTAAGCCAGACAGAGTAGAGAGCAATGTGATTAACGTGCCTCTCTGGGACTGCCCAGGAGTCCAAGGGGTACATTTGTGACATCTCACCAGCTGCAACGCTTGACTTGGTGATCGCCAGGTATGAAAGCGAATCAAGTCAGCAAGGCGCTCCTCTGCACTAGGTCAGACTGCACAGGGCTTGGCTGAGCCCCCTTCTTGGCTAAAGCCGACTATGCCTGGCTGCCACAGGGGCTGGGCTTTCCCAGGGAGTGAGATTGGACTTGAGCACGACTGGAAGCTTCTTATCTGGCTCTCACCAGAGTTCTGGGGCAAAGCCAAGCTGCTTATGCCGTGTGACTGGCAGTGGCCACGATTCAGGAGGGCAGAAGACCTGGCGGGAAGTAGATATTGGCACTGGTGTTGTCAGCCATTGCTGAGAAAGCAGATCAACGGAGGAGGAAGCTCTTTGGTCCTGCGAGAGCGTGAGGCCTCCAGGTTGCCTAGCAACAGTGCCCCTAGTGCCTCTACAAATGCCACTCAAGGTTCTGCAGAACTATCCTTTGACTAGAAAGATGAGATTTCTCCCTAAACCAGTGGTTCTCAACCTTCCCAGTGACCCTTTAATACAACTCCTCATGTTGGGGTGACCCCCAAGCATAAAACTATTTTCCTTGCTACTTCATACCTGTAAATTTGCTGCTGTTGTGAATCACAATGTATATATCTAATCTGTGGAATATCTGAAATGTGACGCTTGTGAAAGGGTCATTTGACCTCCTCAAAGGGGTAACAACCTACAGGTTGAGAAACCCTGCTCTAGACTGTCCACTGAGGCAGGAATAAAAGCAAGGAAAGACGCCCTGAACTTTGCACAACAGAGCACTCGTCTTTGACCTCCATACCTGTAGAGAGAGATTCTTGTTCCCTGTAGAGAGATTCTCGTTCCCTGTAGAGAGAGATTCTCGCTCCCATTCTCATCTCCATCCGGTCTTATTTTCACTTGGCTTTTGAGAAAGAGTTTCACTGCCTGGCATAGGCTGCCTTTGAACTTGTACATCCTCGTGCCTCTAGCCTCTCAGGGACTAGGGCTGATAGGCATGTCCCACTATGCCTAGTTTAAAGAGGCAAATCTTTTCTCAGTCTCAGACGCCTAAGTGATGCTCACATTTGGTGATGGTGTGAGGATGGGGGCGAGATGCCTCCAAACATGGCTGTGAAAGAAAAAAGAGAAAAGAAAATACCACGTGGATCCTCTCAACACTCCCCAGCTGAATAGGTCCCTTCCCCATCATCTGGCCAGACAGACAGACTTTTCCCTGAGGTTTGCCTTCATCTGTGGACACATTTCCTTGACTTGCCTTGTTCTGGGTTCACACTCAACGGATAAATGAAGGGAACAGAAACCAGGCCTATTACCAGGATGTACTGGCCGTTCTTCCACTTCCTCCTACCTAACCCACGTATTGTAGTTTACTTTCATGTCTAGAGTCCTTGGGGAGTTGCTTTGTGGCTTACTCAGAGTTTTGTTATGCTTGGTAGGAAACATGAGCTGTGGCTCATTCCATCTTGTCGAGAGTTAGAGGGGTCTGCTAAGAGCATTTAAAGCATTTTATTGTGAGATCAGTTTAGATTCACAAATATATTGCAAGGAGTAGAAGGTTCTTGTGGAGATCGACCCAGATCCCATTTAACCCATTTGCCTAGCATTTTATATAATCTTGACATATTCCTCTAAATAACATGTTAGCGCAGGTTTAATTACATTTACTCGACTCCAGACTTAATTTGTGCTTTCCTAACTTTTCCACTGATTTGTTTCTCTGTCTATCCTGGGATTCTACACACCAGCTGGTCACGATGTCTTCTCCATCTCCTCCAAAGCAGACCAGCTTCTCATTTCCCTTCAGCTTTCACGAACTTGATACTTGTAAGGAGAAGGAGTTGAGCATTTTCTGGAGTGTCCCTTAACTTGGGTTTATCTAATGTGTTTTGCTCAGAGACCAAGGTTATGGATTTGGGTGAGGAACTCCGGGGAAGGAAATTCCCTTCCCATTGTATCACACTAATAGACAGGTACTATCTGTTGACATGTGACACCAACACAGCATAGGCTGGAAGATGGCTCAGTGGGTGAAGGCGCCTGGTGCCCAGCCTGAGAACCAACTCCTGCAAGTCGTCCTCTGATTTTCACAGGCATACTGTGGTATAGTGTGTGTGTGCAAACATGCGCACATACACACACACATACACACACCATGCACACACATCTCACACACACACATCCCACACTCCCCCAACATATATCACACCCCCACATCCCCCTCACCATACACACACCCCATTACCCCATACTCCCCCAAACATACACCATAACCCCCACCCTCCACACCCCCAACCCCCACATACCACACACACCATACATTCCCCTCAACACATGCCAAACCCACACACATTACACACACCACACACTCACACACACACCATACTGTAACACCCGATTTTGTGTTACCCTCTTGGTACAGTTCGCGCGTCACTGTACCATACGCAAGCCTGGCAAGGGCCTGGAGATTGAAAGAACACACAAGAGACCTGGGTCATTCGAAAGGAGATCAGCCAAATGCCGTTTATTTAACCTTGGGGAAATCCTTAAATACCTCGCTGCTGCACAAGGATTTCTGCCCAGGTAGGTGGGAAATTACCACACCAAAGATGGAGTAAACAATGCCCTACAGCTAATCANCATTCGAAAGGAGATCAGCCAAATGCCGTTTATTTAACCTTGGGGAAATCCTTAAATACCTCGCTGCTGCACAAGGATTTCTGCCCAGGTAGGTGGGAAATTACCACACCAAAGATGGAGTAAACAATGCCCTACAGCTAATCACCAGGCGGGGCACAGGTTCAAACGTAAACACTGGCTGGCCAGATACTGTCCTCAAGATGAACCCCAGGAGCAGGGGCAGACCCGGGCCCTACACCACACATACACACACCATATAGACACATCACACACACCACACACACACTACACACACCACATACACACCATACACACACACCACACACACACACACATACTCACACCCCAAATAAATGTAATTTCAAATCAGTGGTGATGTAAACTTTGACCATTTTGTTAAGAGGAATCTTTTTTTTTTTGCCAGTTTTTTTCCCCCACAGTAACATTACTATAAATCTCCTTCTACACATAACTTGCTAGAAGCAAACCCACATTCAACCAATCCCAGAGGAAGCGCGCCCCTTCCTGGAGAAGAGAATATAAAAAACCTCGGGGATTGTTTGTTAAAATCTCCACGATGCCTACTGAATCTGGGCAGAAATATTTTCAAGCTGCTCTCCCTTAAAATTCCACCTACTAATTCGGTCACTAATCACTGCACGCTGCCTGTGGTCATTGCTGCTGTGGTATTTGGGTGGTGATTTTGTAATTCTGCTCACTCCTACACATATTCTTTGGCATTCTAAGAGAAAGATTGCCCTGTCTCCCCCATGTGTGTGTTTGTTCAATCACTTGTATCAGAATGAGCCCACGGATAATGGCTACTGATTCTTTCGGGTGTAATCCAATAGTAACATTATTTATTCTGTGGTCCAATTTGTTCTGGTTTTGACTGTTGAGAGTCTTTCAGGCTGGCTCTTGTATCCTTTCGACAGGCTCTCGGTGTTATTGTGGCCACCATCACCTATTTCTTCAAACAGTAAGTGCTTTAGGTATTGGCTTGCGGGGCAACATTTAAAGTTATTAAAATAAACAAACTGTGCCATTTGAAGGGTGATCCCACTCATGAAGAACGGCTTAGCCCTGACAATACTGGGAGCCTGAAGCCTATTGTCAAAGGAACAGCTGCTGTTTGGAGAACTCTGATTGGCTGCTTGACAGGGGACAAGCTGTGCTTTTGTTTGCTCTTCCCCTATTTAGCTCTCTCACAGATGCCAGGGAGGCTAGAGCTTCACCTACCCGCCCCCCTCACCCCCAGCCTCAGGTCCTGATGAACCAGCCACGCCCCCACACAAACACTTTTGTATTTATGCTGCTTCAGCCTGTGCTTCTCGAACCAGGGACTCAGACCCTAATTTCCCAGCTCAGGAAGGCTGCCCACCTGTCAGTTTGACTCCATGAGCTTTCGGTCCTGTTCTTAGCTTCTGGTTCTCCAAGGTCTTCCAAGTGGGCGTCTAGATTGTCTTATTTCTGGATTCGATGTCTGTGATTCTTTCTTCTGGGCACCATCACCCTACCTGCCCCTCTTGACCCAGACTTGGTGTTAGACAGACATTGATGAGCAAACTCTCAGTTATCTGGGCTAAGTGTGCATGTGGGGCTCCATTTGTTGGAGCCCTAGCTAACTAGAAGCTTCCAGAAGGCTTCTCCTGTTGGACTTACGGTCTATCTGTTAAGAGGCAAAGCAGCATGCGGCATCTAAGCCCTTGGAGGGGCTCAGAGGCTCCAAGTGTAGAAACAACTGTTGTTAGTTGTACTTGAACTTGGTTCAACAGCAAACAGGTCAGCAGAGCAGCTCCTTGTGGGTATTGAAAAATCTTGGCGTTTGCTCTGCTGTTTGCTACAGGGATGTCTTTGAGGGGCCAAAGTACCCTTCTCACCCCATACTCCCCTTTGTGACAAGAGTCTCCAGGTTGGAATATGACCAGGGAGAATGGCTTTTCCTGAGACGGAAGGAGAACTCAGAGTAGGTCCAGGCCTGGGAGGGCAAGGATCAGGCCTGACAAGTGGAAGAAACACAAGCGTTTTCCCAGGACACCCAGATCAGCAGGGCCTGAGAGTCACATTCAAAGAATTGTTGACATTTTGTTCCTCATGTTCAGACTTTCTTCCTCTCATGTCCCCACACACAGGACCATACAACAGAGTAACAGAGATCAGCACCCACTCTGCATGTCACCATTGGAATCAGGAAAGAGCCCCCTGAAAGACACACAGCAGCAGTGAACCTGGAAGCCCGTGGAGCAGTTGACTCTCCCAGTCCTCCTCATCCTGGGGGTTGTTTTCCAGGTAGCATCATGGGAGCTCTGCCTTGTATGTATGTCTTGACTCTCAGGGCCTTCTCATCCCCCCAGGCCCTGCCCAGCTGTTCCGTGGAAATGGAAGGAGCTGAGTGCAAAGAGACTCTTGGGGATGGGTCGCATGCTCAGCCATGGTGGCAATGCTTGGATTTGAGCATCGCTTGACATCGCTCTCACCTCGCTTCCTCTCCCATGACCACAGAACAGAAGACGTGCAGAGTTTGGTTCCATTGCCTAGTATTCTCTATGGGTCTGGCTCCAGGCTAGTTTCCTAAGAACATATGCACGCAGCCTCAAACCTCTACCCAAAATTAGCAAACTCCTCAAGGCTGGCAGATGGGGATTTCTATTTTTAAGCCAAATTAATTTTATTAGATTCTAAGAAGCAGGATACCCTTAAGAACCAGAGGGGAAATGCCCGGTTGACTTGGTAGTAACCAGAATGACCACAGATTCAGGGAAGAGAGAAACAGCCACATTTCAGGAAGCATCTCTCTGGATGACATTTCTAGAAGAGAAAGATGTATTTAGTTTGAAAATATTGTGATTTTAGGTGGGCTGATAGACACAAATATTAATTTTTCTTAGATATATGCTATTGAACTTATTTTTTAATTTTAAATCTTTGGGAGCAGTTTATTGTCATTTGTTGGCAATGCTGAGGTGTTCTCAGTGTCTTTGGGGATACATTGTACTGCTCACCTCTTGCCCTGTTGTTCCCAGACTTCCAAGCCTCTGGAATTATGTCCTTCTCCCTTGCTCTATATTGCTAAATTCATATCAGCTCTTAGGGATACCCAGGTACCTGTTTTGTGGCTTGCTCACTTTTGTGATTCGTAGCCCTTGTCTATTGTAGATGGATGGGCTCATTTTATTGTGCTCAGTGTAAGAATGAGTAGATAAAAATCCCAAGAAACATATGACTGTCAGAATTAATAAACCCAGTGATGTTGCAGGGTCTAAAAGTCTATTGTAGAGCTTGTGAGGTGGTTCATGTGCTCAAGGCACCTGCTATAAAACTTCATTGCCTGAGTTTGATTCCTGGGACCCACAAGGCAGAAGGAAAGAGTAGACTCCTGCCAGTTGTTTTTTTTAATATTTATTTATTTATTATGTATACAATATTCTGTCTGCACGTATGCCTGAAG
>LOJH01054835.1:2138-14102 GCA_001685095.1 Ellobius talpinus | reverse complement strand
TTTGGAAGAGCAGGCAATGCTCTTAACCTCTGAGCCATCTCTCCAGCCCAATCACTAACTTTCTTCAAGTCAATAAAAGAATGTGATTGTTTTTGTCTAAATGCCTGGCCTTGGAAAAAAAAGACTTTCTTGGGAGATCAGACACAGTATTATAGAATATTGTAGCTTTTGTGTGGCTTAGTCTATCCAATTAACTAAAGCTTAAAATGAGCAGCGATGAGGCGAGATATATATTTCTGCGAAACTGAGTAGACCTTAGGAGTTTATAAATCTTGATTATCAAATATGTCTTATTTATCAAGCAAATGTTATTTATCTAAATTTTCTAGCAGCCTGGGGTTAACTTGTACAGGAGTTGACAGTTATCACACTCTGTGGAGTAGACAGTTACCACACTCTGTGTTTCTACAGTGGTGGGGTTTTTTTTCCAATAAGTATTTTGTTTAGAGAGCCTCCCCTTTTATATATCTTTATCCTTCAAAGTCTGAACAAAATTTCCCAATGGAAAATGTGTAAGGGAACCTCCCATAACACATAGTGGAATCATTAAAAATGCACAGGGTTTGGGGCACAAAAGTAAAGATCTAGGCCTTTAAACCTGGTGATTCATTCCTACCAGATCTTGTCTGACATCACTGGGGAAGTGGAGCTCAGAGCTGGGATTGAGGAGATCCGAGCCCAGATTGAGCAGCTGCAAGCCCAGGCTGAGCTGGCCCAAGCCCAGACTGAGAACCAGCGAGCCCAGGCTGAACTGACCCAAGCCCAGGCTGAGGCTGAACTGATCCAAGCACAGGCTGAGCAGATCCTAGCCAAGGCTCAGCTCATCCAAGCCCAGGCTGAGCAGACTCAAGCCCAGGCTGAGTGGTTCTGAGCACAGGGTGAGTGGTTCCAAGCACAGGCTGAGTGGTTCCAAGCACAGACTGAGGGGATCCAAGCCCAAGCCAAACAGAAAAGCCAAGGTGAGCCCAAACACAGGAGTTTTTGGGACATGATCCGGGATATCTTAAAGAAAATTTTGGAATTCATTGTTCAGTTTATTTAAGTAACTCAAGGAAAATAAAACCATATTTTTCCTCTTTATTCAAATTCATGAGAGGCACCTGAAGGTATCCAAACAGACATAGGTAACAGTCCCCTAACGTCTTGCACAGAATGTCCTCAAGACCCTCTTATTTTGCCTATTGTCTACTCTGACCCTCAGGACCCTGTGTCACCTGTTGCCTGTATGCTTATTCTGTTCCTCTTACCCCGTGTTCCTTAATAAAAGTTGCTTTAAAGGAATCAAGTATTTGTCTGGAATCTTCTCTGACGGGCAGGCAATAGGTCTATCTGAGAACCCACTGCAAAGTTCCTCCTTTGGAAGGTTACATCGTCTCTACTGTGTGTACCCTGGGACACTGGTCACTATGCAGTACTGCCTTGTGGTGGACTCCTGATAGAGTACTGCATTCGGGTAGTATGTAGGTAGTATGTAGGAACATAGTAGGTGTTCCGTGATCTCTCAGTTTGGGGCCAGCACATTTAGACCTATGGAACTGCAGTCAGCCTGTTTTCTGTGTCATAGGCTATAGGAGACATCCTTGCTTTTGCTTGTTTGTTTGTTTGTTTTGACATAGTGTCTAACTTAAACTGGCTTCAAATTCTGGGGCCCGAGTCATTCTCCTGCCTCAGACTCCCAAATACACATGTGCATGTCATCTGCTTATTTGTTCAAAAATTCCTGTAGGGAACAGAAGCACGGGACCAGTAAGGTTAGAGAGAGGAAAGAGGCATCAGGAGTGAGTAAGGAGAGCTAGGATATCCCAGAACTCCAGGGATCAAATGAAGGTTGACCCTGGATACCTGGAGAGCCCCAGAGTAAAGAGTGATGTAATTAATGTGCAGAATGCCACTTTGGGGTGAATTTTGTGTAAATGGGCCATTATTATCACAGGCGTGTGCCTTGGCCCTGTTGCCCTTTGCCTTTGCGTGTGTGTAAGACCTGTGTTCCAGTCAATAAAGCAAATATCATCTGCCTACAGCTCTTTGAATTCTCCCCCAACCTCCTGGCCTCTGCCTTGGTAGCCTGGACCTTGTCAAACTCCTTCACCCGTCCCCAGTGAATAAGTGCTTATTCTAGGCTTGACCTGACCACTCCCACCAGGAAGCAGAGACACTGTGGTCACCATGGGAACAAAATAAACAATATATAGGTAACAACAAGGTCTCTGGTGGTAGGGCTGTTCACATTCCTTCTGAACTGGTGAAATGAGACCACCTCCTGCTCTACCCCACCTATACATCATGTTAGGAACTCTGAACTAAAACTGGGAGTGTTGGGTCAGGAGCTCAAGACCAGCCTCAGCTATACAGTGAGCTTGACGGAATCCCAGGCTACACAGACCGTGTCCTAAAACAAAAAGGAAACGTGAAAGTCTATAAGGGGTTAAAATCTGACCAGCAGAGCTGAGTGGTGATGTCGCACACCTTTAACCCCAGCACAAGGGAGACAGAGGCAGGCTGATTTCTGTGAGTTCGAGGCCAGCATGGTCTACAAGAGCTAGTTCCAGGACAGGCTCCAAAGCTACAGAAAAATCATCTTGAAACCCCTTCTCCCCCCCCCCGCAAAAAAACTGACCAGGAGTGAGACTTCCAGATGTGGATCTTTTTGTGAATTGCCCGTGCTCCTGAAAACAACCCAGTGAACTCATGAATTTACCAAATTGGACTTCAAGGCTTTTGTTTTTTTGGTCTGTCAGCTCTTTCCCTGGGTCAACAAAAGTCCCCAAATTTGGGGGTAGAGTGGGGAGAGCTACTACACCAGTGTTAAGATTCCACAGGTCAAAGAAGTGAACTTCATGATCACGGAGTTACAGTGTGGAGCAGGACTGCAGAGATGGCTCATGGGTA
Source organism: Ellobius talpinus (assembly GCA_001685095.1). NCBI lineage: Eukaryota > Metazoa > Chordata > Mammalia > Rodentia > Cricetidae > Ellobius > Ellobius talpinus. The sequence goes on along the minus strand of LOJH01054835.1, from coordinate 11,213 downwards.
AAGTGCTCTCCCTGAAGCCTGAGGACACCAGAATTTGACCCCAGGATCCACATGAAGGAAGGAAAGAATAACTCCCACAAGATGCCCTCTGACTTCCACACAGGCCCTGTGGGGCACAAGTGTACATGTGCAAGCACACACACACACAGACACACACACGAGATCATAACCTACCGGGGATCCTCCTTCAGTCAATGGCCTTTGAGAGGCTGGACCAGGTTGGGCATGGCCCTGGATACCAAAGGGGTACATGCCCTCTCTCTCTCTCTCTCTCTCTCTCTCTCTCTCTCTCTCACCTGGATGCTGGATTTGGTTCCTGTTCCCTGTTCATGCAGAGGACTGTGATCTGTGAGTCCCCCTTTTCATGAAGAACCCCTTATTATACCCAATTCGGAGTTAGTGTGGGATTACTTTATTCGCATTCTCCATCAATAATCTGTCTCTTTAATAAGCTGGTCACTTTAAGAAACAAAGATTTGCTGGGCAGTGGTGGCATACACCTTTAATTGGGAGACTAGGCTGGCAGATATCTGAGTTCAAGACCAGTCTAGTCTACAAAGCTAGTTCTAGGACAGCCAAGCTTGTTACACAGAGAAACCCTGAAGAAAAAAAAAACACACAAGCAACAACAACAAGAACAAAAACAGGAAGAGACCAGCATCACTGAGGAGAACTTTTTGGGAATTATTTCCTGAGAGTCAGTGCACAGAAGCATGTTCTAGAGGCAGCCAAGGTAGAACCTTGGTTATTGATGTTTTTCTTTTGTTTTTGTCTGAGACAGGGTTTCTCTGTGTAACAGTCCTGACTATTCTGGAACTCACTTTGCAGATCAGGCTGGCCTCGAACTCAGAGATGCACCAGACTCTGCCTACTGAGTGCTGGGATTAAAGGCTTGTGCCGCCACCAGCAAGGCAAGGTAGAAGCTTATGCTGTGAGAACTTGGTAGTAGTGTATGTCACCAAGGTGGTGCTGGCTTTGAAGGGACGTAGGAACCATGGAGAGCCCCTGAGGCTTGGCACTCTGTGGCAGGGTTGGAGTTCCTGAAGGGACCCCGGAGAAGCTGTTGGTGAAAGTGCAGCCCAGTAGAGTTGCAGTAGAGACCCCAGCATTTTCGAGGTGCTGGTACCATAGGACAACCAGGGAGAACAACAGCAGCTGTGGCGTGGAGCCAGCCTGAGCCTAGAAGATGAGCTGTGTGTGCTGCAGGGGGCAGAACCAGAGAAGTGACCCAAGCCCTTTGGAGGAGCTCAGAAGGGGCAGAGTGAACCCCAGACACTGGACACTGAGTTATTTACCCTGTTAGAGTTTGGCTTTGCTTTGTCCAAACTGTGACTGGGCCCTCTTGAAGTAAGAAACGGGACTTCCCATGTTTCTCACATCTTCATTCCTTGGGATCTCCACTGCAACTTAAGCTACACCTTCACCTCTCTTCAGGGACTCAACTCCTGGCACCAGGGGCCAGACCTCAGCTGCCCTCCAGAGCCCTTCAGTCTTGCAACCCTTGTGCCTTTGAAAGCAGAACAGGTGGATGCCTTTCACATCCACATGGTCCAGCTCCCTGAGATGCAGCCTTGCCCACCCGCCGACCACGGCTCCACTGAACTGGCCTGAGTCACATTTTTTCTTGCACAGGATTGGACTACAGTGACCAGATGGATCTGAAAAGGACGCTGGGGGTGAAGATACAGGGAGCACTTGAGGGATACAGTCAAAGCGAGTACACACAGCCTGAGTAGGAGGGCAAATAAGCTCCAGAACATTCCAGAGAGGGGTGAGGATGTGAGGTACCAGGGCTCCTAAGCAGGCTCTTTACTCTTGTCCAGAACTAGCTGGTTTTCTTAGAGCAAATTAACTCTTCCAGGAGGCTGAGGAAACTGTTGGCCTCACCTCTCCTTCACCATTTGGGACCCGTGCGACCTCAGAACAGCTGGGTCCCACTCCCTTAACAGTCCTTCAACACCCCACCCCAACCTAGTCCCAGGCTGCAGCTTCTGTGAAACAGTACTGAGGTCTGTTTCAGACCTGCCACCTCGGACCCATCAATGCTCACACAAATGAAAGGCTTTCTCTAATCACCTTTTAACAACATTTAACTTTTATGTATAGGAGTGTTTGGCTTGCACATGCCTACAGAGGTCAGAAAAGGACATCAGATCCCCTGGAGCTGGAGTTACCACCACATGGGTGCTGGGAACCAGAACTGAGTCCCCTGAGAGGTCAGGGTCTCCACTGAGCATTTCTTCTGCCTCTGCCACTACTTTTTGTTCTCTTCCTGCTCTGGCCTTGGCTTCTCTCTCCTCCGATATTGGCAAAAACAAACATGTGAGTTAAAGTGAAATAATGTGATGAAGTTGTAGGGATCAAGAACCCTGAAGCTCCAGAGTTTAATCCCAGCACTTCAGAGGCAGAGGCCTGAAGGTCTTTGTGACTAGGAGGTATCCTCGTCTACATAGACGGTTCCAGGCTAGCCAGAGCTACAGAGTGGGACAGGCTCAAAACACTGAGGATAAAAATAAGAGGGTTTGCTCCTGGGCATGAAATAGCAAAGCTGACAGGATCAGAAGATGGGGCTCTATGAAAAAGCCAGCGAGCTGGTCTGAGGCTTAGACTCAAGAAGGCCCTGAGGGACCCATACATACAAGGTGCCATTGCTCTTTCACCAGCTCTCCTACCTCATCTCACTGTACCAGACTAAACCGTGGGGATAGCATGTTGTGGAATGTTACTTTAACTCTGGAAAGGTGTGCTTAATTACGTAAAGATGTTGCTGTTTCACCTTGCCTGCCCAAGGCACCTGGTTGGTCTAGTGAAACTATGAAGGGCCAATAGCAAGGCAGTAGAGGGATAGGTGGGGCCGGTGTGCAGAGAAAATAGGTAGGAGGAATCTAGGCTTGTGAGAGAGGAGATAAGAGAAGTAGGGAGAAAGGAAGGGAGACTCCTGGGGCCAGGCCACAGCCAGTCAGGCGAGGAGTGGGACTTACAGAATGGAAGAAAGGTAAAAAGCACCAAGGCAAAAATGTAGAAGAGAAACAGGTTAATTTAAGTTAGAAGACTTCATAGGACAAACGTAAGTTCAAGCATTCATAACTGATAATTTATCTCCGTGTCATGATTTGGAAGCTGGTTGGTGGCTCAAAAGAAAAGGTCTGCAACAAAAATACTGTATCTCTAAAATGCTCCAGATTCCAGCAGAGACCATGCTGTAGACCAGGAGCTAGGTAAGTGATTAAGGATTCTACAGCTGCATGTTGGTAGCTGTCTCCTGAGGGCCAGACTGCCCGCTTTGCTTGCACATCCTTGAAGAAGCAGGTGCATTGTCCCCATAGGATCAGATACCAAATCGTGAGGTCACTCAACCTATAGCTCTGCACTAACAAAAGCTCTGAATCCTTCTGACACGCCTCCCTTTTGTGGAGCTAACAATGGAATTATCTTGACAGGAAGATCTGGTCTACCATGGTTTGTGATGGGAAAAGATCATATAACCCAATCAATATTCCACCTACTTCATAAATATTCATAATAATTTATAGAACCTCTCTGGTCTTGTCCATTAGGCTGCTTACCGCTCAATCTCTTTTCAGAGCACTTTGCTCGCTACCAGGTATTGTCTTAATAAACTAATCAACCTGTCTGTCTCTCGACTGAATTCATCCCTTCAAGAAAACAAGAATGGAGAGAGAGCCCCATGACATCTGGCCCATTCACACTTGGAAAGGAGTCTGGGGGAGATGGCTCCCTAGCCATCAGCCTGACCTTGTGGAGAATACAAGAAGAGATGGTACCTGGGAGAGGAAGCGGCACTGAGAAGACCTGGTGCTTCAGGGCTCACCACCCCTTGACTTGTTAAAGTGCAGATGCCTGCCCCCACCCCAGAATGAGGATTAAGGCAGAGGGAATGGGACCTGCATTCTTAAATTCCCATGAGATGGTATTGACACATGCCTTTAACCCTAGGACTCAGGATGCAGAGACAGGTGGATGTCTAAAGCCAGGCTGGCCTACATAGTGAGTTTCAGGGCAGCCAGGGCTGCACAGAGAAACCCTGTCTTGAAAAAAATAAAATCCCATAAAGTTATTCTGATGAGGAATATTCTAGAATCATCGATCTAGGTTCTCAATCAATGGGGATGTTGGGTTGAAGGAAGATGCCTCAGCTCTCTTCACCCCTTAGCTGTATCACTGGGCCCCTGGGAAGGGCTCAGAAGGCAATGGCAGGGGCTGGAGCTGCCGCATGTTATTCTAGTAGAGGACCTGAGTTCTACACTCAGGACCCAGAGCTCACGACCAGACCACTCCACCTCCGAGAGGATCCAGCACCGCTGGGCCCCTCGGGCTCCTGTCCTCAAAGACACAACTGAAATTAGAATGTGAGAAGGAAAGGGAAGAGGAGGAGGAAGCAATATAGCATCGCTGAGAGGGTCCTGTCCACTGCAGCACTATGAAGACCCGGGAGCCACGCTGTTCCAGAAGGAACCAGCGGTCACTTCACTTGGTACAGGGACAGGTATCATCAGATCCCTTCCAATGGAATTTGGCGATCCTGAATTCGGGGTGACCCTCCCCTGTGCCGGTTATGTTCTGATATGAGGGTGATCTGAAATGAGAGCAACTGGGCCCAACGTGAAGAAACCCCACCCACGCCAACACTGACGTCAGGCAGGGTTTGAGGCATACCCTCGGGGGAGGTAGCAGCTCTTGGTCTTCGCCTCACCCTATGGCAGTGACTGTAAAGGAATATAGAGTACAATGAATGTAGAGTAAGAATTCAGCGGCTATTGGAGGCACTGGAGTTCAATGTCCTGGTCCTGTTTAACCCTCTAGTCAGAGTACAGTTGCTGTCCCGCTGTCACCAGTATGAACAATTGTGGACAATCAGAGGGGTGTAGAAAGTCAGTCACCGCAGCACACAACTTGAGGCAGGTGTGGTGTCTGAGGAGCAACGGGGTAGGGCCGAGCACTGTGTGTTCAATCCGCAGTTCAGATGGGTTCCTAGCTCCAGGCAGCAAAGCCCCATTCCTGGCGATGGAGAAGGGTGCATACCGCCCTCTGGCGGTAGCCCTGACTGCGGCCACAGCTCCTGTGCCCTAATAGCAAGCAGGTTTGGGTACCCCCCATCAAAGGGTCCACAGGCTTCTGCTAGGAACCCGCCCAGCTCTGTGAGCCTGATTTCCCCGTGGGAACAGACAGTGAGACTCCGCAGCATCTCACGACCATACACTAGGTCCAGCTGCGGGAGACTCCGACTCTTTTCGGTGTAGGAAGCTGATCTGCTAGGAAGGACCAGGTTTCAGCAAGAAAAGACAGCTCCAGTCAGGAAGGGCAGGAGGGGCAGCAGGAGGGTCACTGACAGCGGCCCTGTGGCTTGATTGAGTTCGCAGTGACAATCACAGGTTCCGGTTTTGGGTGTCATTTTCGGGCGGTTGGGGACTTGAGGGTCAGAGCTGGGGGCAGGGCAGTCCAGCCACTTGGGCCCCATGGGCTGGGGGGAATCCGACTCAGATTTGATACTGCCCTTCGCAAAGCGCCAGAAAAGAGTGCCCTTGAAAAAGTAGGTGTCACCTGTGGGGGAGGAGACACCTCAGAGCCTTGGCCCAGGCCTGACCCAAAGCCACTGCTCCTTTTTTTCCACACCAACTCCCCGGCACACCCCCTAGTTGTCATCACTTCTCCTTCATCTTTCCCCTTCCTTTCCCTAGGGCCCCCAGGGACCACAGTTCGCAAATGAGGATTTCCAGGGTTCACCACACCTGTGTTGCTGACGGTGACATCGTCTGGGGCGGGCGGCGCCCCCTCCCAGTGACTCAGGACGCGTGGGTAGCCAGGGTCTAGGCGGGCAGCCGCTTCGTCATACCGCCAGTACTGCTGGCCTCGGATCAGGTAGGTCTTGCCATTGAGAGGCCAAGAAAACACAGCATCCACTTCTTCTCCCCGGGGAAGCCCAAACTCTACCAGTGGCCGCGCTGCACCCTCCAGCTGTCGGTCCTGGAACACCCAGAACTGGGGGCCTGGAAGGAGGCAAGTTGGTAACTTGGGCGGGGATGGGGGGCTCCTTGGGCCTGCCCTATCCAGTACCCATGACCCCTACCCACCGCTGAAAAGGATGATTCGGCCATCTAGGGGTCGGGCGTAAGCAGCCTGGATGATCCTCACATGGGTGGGCAGCCCCTCCCAAAAGCGGTGCAGCCGAGCTGGTCGGGGCGACACCAGCTGTCCTGAGGGTTGGAGGCGCCAGAACCAGGGGCCTGCAGGGAAAGAAGGGAACAAGGCCTAGGGATACGACAAGGTCAGAGATCTTGTCCCTTCGCTGATGTCCCTCTATGCAACCCAGCGAGTGACTGGGCAGGGGGCGATCTCTCTACATATCAAGCAGATCTATGACCATCTTTTTATGACTTGCCCAAGATGTCTCCCCACACTACTGCTCCCTTTTATTAACGCCAACAATCTCACATCCCGGGATACTTTGCAGCCTAGGTAGGTCACCTGAAGTACACAAAAAGCCAATTATGCAGACTCAAGGGCCATCCTATTTGACTTACCTTTGAAGAAGAAGGTCTCCCCTCGGATATTGGCAATAGCATCAAAATTGCCCTCACAGCGATCAGGCACAGGTGTGGAGGGGCTGTGGAGGAATGGCGAGTGAACGGGTTAGGGCTGCCTGTTCCTTGCTCTTGACTAGTCTGGCAAGGACACTTCCATCCACAGTTTTTTTGTTTTTTCCCCCCGGTTTTTTGAGACAGGATTTCTCTATAGCTTTGGAACCTGTCCTGGAACTAGCTCTTGTAGACCAGGCTGGCCTTGAACTCACAGAGATCCTTCTGCCTCTGCCTCCCCGAGTGCTGTGATTAAAGGCGCATGTCACCACCTCCCAGCTCCCATCCACGTCTTTTGTGTGCTTGTATGTGCTCTGCCTACATGTATGCCTGTACCCCAAAAGAGGGCACCAGATCTCATAACAAATGCTTAGGAGCCATCATGTGGTTGCTGGGGATTGAACTCAGGACCTCTAGAAAACCTTATTTTTTGAGACAAGCTCTCTTGCTGAACCTGGAGTTCATTAATTCAGCTAGGCTAGCATACTTGTCTCTGCCTTCTTGAGTAATGGGATTACAGACCTAAGCCTCTGGCTTTCAGGGCTGTTTCGGGTCTGCATTTGGGTCCTCACGCTTACATGGCAGCTGCTTTGCTAAAGGTGCAATCTCCCCAACCCTTTATTTTTTTTAATTTTTATTTTTGTGTGTGTATACCACCACATGTGTGTGGGTGTCTGAGATCCACAAAGTGTCCTCCAGAGTGGGAGTTACGGGTGGCTGTGGGCAGTCTGGAGTGGGTTCTGAGAACTCAACTTGGGTCTCAGAGAACAGCAAGTGCTCTTAAATACTGAGTCATCTCTCCAGCACTTCATGGAGGACAGTGAGCCAGGGTGCTGATCACACAGCTAGTAGGAGACTCACCTGTCAGGGGGCAAGGCTGGAGGCTGTGGAGGTGGAGCCAAGGGTTTCCTTGTGGGCTTATACGGGGTATGGGACACTTTCCCTGTGGAGAGAGGCAGGCAGATATGAGTTCCCTGGACGTGCTGTATAGGTCATACAGAAGCTATACCTGGGGCTGGTTCTGGCATATCCTTCTCATACCATACAGCTGCTGCAATCCATCACGGTCATCTCGGGACAAGCGGTATTTGTCAGGGTCACCCACTGGGCCCTGGTAGAAGGGCCTCATAATGGAGTCGGGAGCAGAAGAGTGACCAAGGCCTAGAGCGTGGCCAAACTCATGAACTGCTACTGCAAACAGGTCAGTTCCTTCACCATCTGGGGAGAGAGGACAGGGGTTGAAGCTAAGGCCTTCCCATGCTGGGAAGGGAGCGAGGGATTGAGTCTGCTGGCCAGAAGGAAGACCCAGGAAACCCTGGGGTGGGGCCGCACCTCCTCTGCCCTGCCCCCTCCTGAGTGACACCCCTATTCCTGTATCCTTCAACCATGCAGCAAATATGTTTGCTGTGACACCGGGACACAGGTAAAAAGACACCCAAAGGACACGAGGAAGCTATACTTATGCTGCCGTAGCCCTCACCCGGGAAGGGAAAACCACATATAGAAACTTAGGGTGTAGAGCCCTGGGGAACTAGGTACTCGGACCATCCCCTCCCAACTCCAGTCTGTGCTTAGAAATTCCCCACTCTGGGAGCTAGAGAGATGGCTCAGCAGGAAAGAACACCAGCTGCTCTTCCAGAGGTCCTGAGTTCAATTCCCAGCACCGACATGGTGGCTCACACCTGAGGCCCTCTCCTGGCATAAAGGTAGACAGAGCACTCACACACATAAAATAAATAAGTAAATCTCTTTTAAAAAGAAGAGGAAGAAATGCTCACTCTGCTGGGTGTGGTGGTGCAGGCCTTTGATCTCAACATTTGGTAGGCAGAGGCAGGAGAATCTCTGTGTGTTTGATGCCAGCCCAGCCTATATTGCAAACTAAAGTCTAGTCAGGACTACGTAGAGAAACTACATCTCAAGAAATAAAAGGAAGGAAGGAAGGAAGGAAGAAAAGAAAAAGGAAAAGAAGCACCGCCCTTCCCAGTCTTCACTCCAGGGTCTCTTTCATCCCCTTTCTTTCTATCCCCCACTGGATCCACATTTCCAGGCCACTTCACATCTCTGCCCACCTCTCCTAGAGCCTCGCTCCTCCCACTTGCCACCCTTCCCTAACTGGGCGAGAAGTCAGAGCTTCCACAACAGCACTCCCAGACCACAGCCCGCTGCTCTGGAGCCTCTTCTTGCCACAGTTTCTTCCCTGGGGATTCCACCCAGGTCAGGACAGAACCTCTCAGTGCTTGGCTTCATCAATCTCTGACTTTAGTGGTTAAGGCCCAGAAGACACTAAAACAGTTAGCAGAGCCAGGCAGTCTCCCAGAAAGGCCTAGGTTCCTGAATGTTGCTCCGCCTCATAGATCCTAACCAGTATTAATGATATTGAAAGTGAAATATGACTAGTCAACTGAAAAGCCACTTGCCCTAACAGGAAAAAAAAAGAAAGAAAGAAAGAAAGAAAGAAAGAAAGAAAGAAAGAAAGAAA
>LOJH01054834.1:1152-11964 GCA_001685095.1 Ellobius talpinus | reverse complement strand
CCTTGGCCTTTTGATAGGCCAGCCCTCAGGTGGGTAGAGTAGACAGAACAGAATTCTGGGAGGAAGAAAGCAGAGTTAAGCAGACACCATGAATCTCTGGCCCAAGAAGGACGTATGTTAGGATCTTTCCCGGTAAGCCACAGCCTCGTGGTGCTACACAGATTTAATGGAATTGGGTTAATCAAGATGTGAAAGTTAGCCAAGAAGAGGCTAGATATAATGGGCCTGTCGGTGTTTAAATGAATACAGTTTCCATGTAATTATTTTGGGCATAAACTAGCCAGGCGGTAGGACGGGGGCACAGCACCCTACTACAAAGGTTTTAGAATATAATTGTGGCTTTTGTGGTCACTAGCTTGATGTGGAATATTGTGAAGGTTAGTTTTCCTCATCAACTTGACTAGATTTGGTGTGACCATGGAAGCACACCTCTGAGCAGTCTTCTGAGGGAGGTTCTAGAATAAGTTAATTTGCATGGGAAAGTGTGGGTGTCATGATCTCACAGTCTGACTAAATACAAGGAGAAAGTAAGAGGAATCCCAGCTTTAATCTCTCTCTGCTTCCTGACTGGATACCAGGCACAAGCTGCTTCAATTGCTTGCTACCATACATTCTCTATCATGATGGACTGCAAACTGTGAACCCAAATAGTCCCTTACCTCATTAAAATATACCAAAAAATAGTTGCCAGATATTTGACACAGAGAGAAGAAAAGTAACTAATACAAATATTTCTCCCTTTCCCTTGGTAACACTATCTTAAGTACAAACCAGAAGTATTGCTCTTCTTTCCCAGACAGTTATTTCCTCATGACACTCAATCTTTTTATCCTATTCTTTAGTGGGTTAGTAACAAACAAACACACAAGGTACATCTCTTGTACGCCTAGACATTTTAGCATCCAAAGAGCATTACAGAGATGTGAGTGATGGTATAAAGAGGAAAACAGTATAGTGGCAAGCTCACAGGCTTTGATGTCACAGAGACCTAGTCTTGAATCACAGTTTCATCATTAACTCCTATTAATAATCTTAGCTTCTACTACTAGCTGTGTAGCCTTTGGAAATCATTGAACATTTTTTTGTTTTCTTACTGATATAATGAAAATAGAAATACATACATAAGGAAATAGGCACATCATAAGTATTCAACTTCAGAGCTGTAACTATTAGTGTTTCTACTATTATAGTGTAGAGTCAAGGAAAAGAAAAACTAGAAAAAGTGATTTTATTTTGGTAGCATGGAACCTAGCAGGGACTGTATTTCAGAGTTAATATGGAAAGCTATTGTTAATTTCCTATCCTTGACTCCACATCAGCTGCCCCATCAATCCTTTTATTCTCTAATGTTATTATAATTCCCTTCAACACAAACAGCTGACCAGCTGCTGTCCTTTTACAATGAAGATTTCTATTATTTAAGTGTTATGATATATTTCATACATGCAAATAAAGGAATATGTATACATATAATTTAATGTTAGGTTTACAGAAAGTTGTGAAGAACACACATGCCTACCTAGTAATTTAAGAAACAAACATTGCAAACAGCAATAAATCCATCTGTGTTTCACGCTCATCATCAACCATATTCCTTCTATTCATATTAGGAAACATTTGATTTTGAATTTTTGTTTTTGTATTTTTCATTGTTTTCTGTTGTAGTTTTATGATCTGTGAACACATTGTTTGTTGTCAGTTTTGTTGAGTAGTAGTAGAAGACTATGCACGTTGCTTCTCTGGTCAATATTACTCTGCTGTTTGCAGTTGTGATGTTTCCTTTATTTTCATTGAAGTGGTTTGCATAATTTGAGTAACATTATTTATTTGCTTTTGGAATAGCTAGATAGGCTACTTTCCCACAGTCTTCCCACCATGAAGAAGAGTTTGTTCAGGTCCAAATCTAAGAGAGTGACTAGATTTTTAGCTGCTATTTGTCTTCAACTCTGAAAGATGATATGAAATTGTTAATTTCTGAACAATAAACTTTATCAATTATTATCCCAACTACTAGTATATATTTTTTCATATCCTCACTAGATCATCAACTTTTTGTTAATTTGGTGACATAAAGCTGGGCCTGATTAGTTGCAATATGTTTATTTTTATTAATGTGGATGATCATCTTTAACATTTCTTTTTTTAAAGATTTATTTATTATTTATACACCATTCTGCCTCCATGTATGCCCGTACGCCAGAAGAGGGCACCAAATCTCATTACAGATGGTTGTGAGCCACCATATGGNGACCTTTGGAAGAACAGCCAGTGCTCTTAACTGCTGAGCCATCTCTCCAGCCCCCCATTTAACATTTCTTAATCACTTGTGTTTAATTTTGTGTGAAATGTCTGTTCGTGTTTTGCACATTTCTCTAGTGGATTATTTGATGTAAGTCACTTTATCTAAAGAACAGCTTTGGTCTTGAAGCTAATTTTTTCTGAGAGTAGTGAGCTGTTCTAGCTTCATCTGAGGCAACCCTCATCTTTTTGCTTTCTGCTGCTTTCAACCTTTCAAGTTTCTTACATTTTAATACTTGACTTGTAACTAGCAGACTAATGGCTGGTTATTTTTCAAAATTCACAAAACTACATGTTTTTACTGGAAGATTTAGCCTATGTTTCATGTAAATAGTGATATATTTGAAACAAAGCTTAGGTCTACTATTCTTTTGTTTTTCCAGACAGGGTTTCTCTGTGTTGTTTTGGAACCTGTACTGGAAGTAATTCTTGTAGATTAGGCTGGCCTTAACTCCTGTAGATTAGGCCTGTCTTTGCCTCTTAAGTGCTGGGATTAAAGGCATGCACCACCACTGCCTGGAATAATGTACTATTCTTACACATTCATTTTTTCTTGATTATTTATTTTTTTCATTGACTTTATCTTTCAGAAAGAACTGCATGCATTTTTATTCAATTCTCTTCTACTCACTCAGAAGTTGTACAACTGTAGTTATATTTAAATGTTTATATACATTTTGCTTCTTTTATTTTAGTTTATTATATGTATACTTACTTTATTAAAACCTGGTGGAGATGAAAAATTTTTAAATGTACACAGGGGAGAGGAAATTATGGTATTTTAACTTTGTTTCTGCCCTTCCAAGCTTACATCACTATTAAATATTTTACTCGGGTCTTGTTTTTAGCCCACTGGATGCTGTTATTTCAGTTTTACATAATCAGTGCTTCTTCTATTTGCCCACACACTTACTTCTTTTAAAAATACTTCTTGTGTCTCAGACATTCCATCTGTGATCATTATCCTTCTGCTTGAAGTGTATCCCTTTGAATTTCCTTTATTGTTGCTGGCAAATTCTGTTTTTGGTATTTTAAACATGTTTTTCTCTTTCCTTTCCTTCTTGAAACACTTTTTTTCTCTAGGTTTAGCATTTCTTTTTCTACTCTCCTCTGACTTCCATTGTTGGTACTTTTCTGTTTGTTTTTTAAAAGATTTCCCTTTTCTCTTATGACATCTCTGTGTATAGATTTCTCATATTTAAATGTTTGCTCTGGAAAGTGTGCATTAGGATTATGGTGTTAATCACTTATTTAGTTCTAAAAAATTTGCAGTTATTAAATATGCAGCACTCAGGAAAGCATATAGTAAGAGGGAGGATAAGCTCCCTCATCTGTTGCAAGTGGAGAGGGGCAAGTGGTAAGGGGAGGCATCTTTTCCCTGTCCACACCACCACATGACAGATAAGTAGTGGGAATAGTTCTCCTACAATTACAACATTGGGGCTGGCTGGCTCACAGCTCCAACAACAGGGTCAGCTCTGCTGTGCTGCCTGGGGGAGGTACAGGGCCTGCTCTCCCAAGTGCTGCAGCTAGTGAGGGGCAGAGGCAGCTCTTCCACTCTTATGACCCCAGGTCTAGTCCTTCTGCCTGCCTCAGGGATAGAGGGGTGGGGGAGGGGATCTCTCCCCTATGCACTACCATATGGCAGATGAGGGCAGGGTCAGATCTCCCAGGCTTATGTTCTCAGTGCTTCTCACCTGCACCCATGGCCCACTGCATCAAGTCAATGGTGTCAGCTCTGCTGTGCTGCCCTGACAAGGTGCAAAGCCCACTTTCCTGAGTGTTGCAGCTGGTATCCTTTCACATTTTTAGTTTTCATACTGATATTCCTCCAGTTAAATTCAGCTGTTACAAGAAGCCTCATTAAGATTTAGAGTCTGTGATTGTATTTAAGATCTGTTTTTATTTTTTATTTTTAAATATTTGTGCTCAACGTTTACAGTGTGCTATATTGCTCATTTTTTGCCTCTATATTTTATTTCTTTGAAAATTCAGTTTCCATCATCAGCACTACTTAAATATTTAAAGGTACAAATCTATTTTTATTTATTCTTTATTGTGCTCATATTTTTTCTTTCCTTAAGTGTTTACTGATTATGATCCTGTGCTTCTATTTGGCAAACTTAATCTGTGGGAATTTCATAGATTCGGGCTTTGGACAGTTATTCGCAGGTGATTTATGTGTGCTTGTTAGTGAAGAGGGGTAGTATTGTAACAAATATTTTCTAGATTTAATGACTATCAATCATGTTGGTTGAATTAAAACCTGGTCCTTTCTGAAGAATATTTTTAGAAATGAACTACTGGATCAGGGTATTACAGGATTGCTATAGTTATTATTTATTTCCATATGAAGGAAGAGTTCTGTTTGGGATTTCTCTGATGAGTGATCCAATTTTTGTCTGTCTTACCTATTATGAATGATGTGTCAACTTTAAGAGCTCCAGAACTAGTAAGGTTACTGAGTGTAGCTTCTCCACTTACCTAGGTCTATCAATAGGATTTTATTCCCAGCTTAAAATAATGCTGGAATACTGACATGAATATTTGTTTACTGAACCTCTTTTACTTTAAAAATAATACTTTATGTTTTAAAAATAAAATATAATTACATCATTTTCTCCTTCCCTTACTTTCAGCAACTCCTTCTGTGTATATCATTGTTTTCTCTCAAAATTGTGGCCTCTTTTACTTTAATTGTTAAACATCTATAATACTCACACACACAAATGTACACACATAAGTTGTAGTAGTGTTTCTTTTACAAACTTGGGTGCCCTTCTGTTGGGGCATAGATGTTAATAATTGCAATGATCTGTTCATGGATTTTTCCTTTGATGAATATGTAGTGTCCTTTACTGTCTCTTTTGCTAAGTTGTGGTTTGAAATCTATTTTGTTAGATCTTAAAATGGCTGTACCAGCATACTCTTTAGGTCCATTTGCTTGGTATATCTTTTTCCAATTCTTTAGCTTGAGATAATGTCTGCTATTGATACTGAGGTGTGGTTTTTCATATGCAGCAAAAGGTGGATCCTGTTTTTGAACCTACTCTGTTAGTTTGTGACTTTTACTGGGGAATTGAGACCATTGGTATTAAGAGTAATCAATGAACAGTGTTTTTTGATTCCTTTTATTTTGTTTGCTTTTTTAGATTTTGATTGTTGGTGGTGGTGGTGGCAGTGTGTGTTTGTGTGTGCACTCTATCTTTTGATCTGTTTGTCTGGGACTGTTTATTTCTTGTGTTTTCTTGGATTTATTTAACTACTTTAGGTGGGTGTTGTGGAGTATTAGTTAAAGATGTGATACATCTGTTTATTCTGTGGAACACTTGTTTAATGATACAAATATGTGTTTCATTCTTTTATACTGCATTTGTTTAACTCTTTGAAGCTGTGTTACTTTGCTTGTCTAAAATATTAGCTTAGTCTAGTGAAGAACTGAATGGTCAATAGGAAGCCGCAGCAAAAAGGATAAGCAGGGCTGACAGGAAGAGAGAACAAAGAGGAGGAGAAATGGGAAGAGAGGAACAAGGAATGGGAAAAGAAGGAGAGAGGACATCAAATGCCAGCCACCAAGCTACAGAACAAGCCACAGGGTAAGAAGTAAAGAAAGGTATACAGAATAAAGAAAGAAAAACCCCAAGAGGCAAAAAGTAGATGGGCTATTTTAAGAAAAGCTGGCTAGAAATTAGCCAAGAAGCTAAGGCTGGGCATTTATAAGAAAGAATAAGCCACCATGTATTTATCTGGGTGCTGGGGGCAGGGCTCCCAAAGTGTCAAGAGTGAAAAAAATGACGACAGGTTGGAGTTTTCATTTTAACATATTCTGTAGGATTTGTAGATAAACATTCTTTGAATTTGAAATTATCATGGAATATCTTATTTTCTCCATCTATGGTAATTGAGAGTTTTGCTGGATATAGTAATCTGGGCTGGCATCTGTGGTCTCTCAAAGTTGGCAGCACATCTGTCTAGGACCTTCTGACTTTTACTCCCAATTGTGCAGTCGGGAGTAATTCTAATAGGTCTGCCTGTGTATGTTACTTGGTCTTTTTCCTTTGACACATTTAGTATTCTTTATGCTTAGTCTTTTGATTATTATGTGGTTAGGGAACTTTTCTTTCTGGTCCAATGTTTATATGTTCTATATACTTCTTGTACATTTATAAGTATCTCTTTAAGTTAGGAAACTTTCCTTCTATGATTTTGTTGACAGTATTTTCTGGATTTTTGAGCTGGGATTCTTATATTCCTGTTATTCTTAGTTTTGGTCTTTCATAGTGTCCAGGATTTTCTGGATGTTTTGTGTCAGGAATTTTTTAGATTCAACATTTTCTTTAACTGAGGTATCCACTTCTTATATTGTGTCTTCAATACTTGAAGTTCTCTCTTCCATTTCTTATATTTTGTTGGTGGTGGTTGCTTTTGAGGATTCTGTTTGAGTTTGTAGATGTTTCATTTTCAGAGTTCCCTCAGTTTGAATTTTCTTTATTGAGTCTATTTCCACTTTTAGGTCTTGAATGGCTTTGCTCATTTCCTTCCACTGTTTCTTGTGATTTCATCAATTACTTTAAGGGATTTATTCCTTTCCTGTTTAAGGATCTCTATCATTTTCATAAAGGTATGTTAAGGTCATTTTATTGTGCTTCTGCTATGTTGGAATATTCAGGGTCTGCTCTACTAGGATTACTGGGATTAGGGACTGACACTTCCGAATGAGGATGGGTTTGAGAGGTTTGAGGGAATCTACAGGAGGGAGGGAAGCAGGATGTTCCTTCAGCATCTTCTTAGTGCCCTGAAAACATACAGAGAATAAAGAGAGGCCTCAGAAGAAGGTCTGCTACAGACATGGGTAAAAAACTGGGGAGTTAGACTTGAAGGAGTAGAGGAAGAAGTAAAGATATGAAATTAGCCTACTTGCTTCCCTGGTCAGAGTGGAATGTGGATTCCCAGAGAGTGTCTGCTTGAGTTGGAAACCTGAATAAAGCAATGAGTAAATAGAGATGGGGGAAGCCTGTGAGGAAGGTGGTCACAGCTGGAGTTCATATGCATACCAAGGAGGGATACCAGAGAGGATTTGGGAAGAGGAAAGGGAGTGATAAATTAATGTTATTTTATAAACTTTTCTTTCTATTTGTATTTTATTTTAAAAAAACTACTTTTTTTTCTTTTACATACCAATCCTAGTTCACACTCTCTCCCCTCCTCCCAATCCCTCCACTTTCTTTACCTTTCTTTCCACCCCACTCCCACCCATTCCTCAGAGAGAGTAAGGCACTTTGTTTGGGGAAGGTCGAAGGCTCTCCCTACTATATCTAGGCTGAGCAAGATATACATCCAAAGAGAATGGGTTCCAAAAAAGCCAGTACAAGCCATAGGGATAAAATCTGGTGCCACTACCAGTGGCCCAGCAGTCTGCTACAGCCATACAACTGTCACCTACATTCAAAGAGGCTAGTTTGGTCCTATGCTGGCTCCTTCACAGTCTGAGTGTAGTTGTTGAGCTCCCATAGCTCAGGTAAACTGTTTCAGTGGATGTCCCCATCATGGTCCTGACCTCTTTGCTCATATTCTTATTCCTTCCACTCTTCAACTGGACTTTGGGAGCTCAGCCCAGTGCTTTGATGCAGGTCTCTGCCTCTGTTTCCATCAGTTGCTGGATGAACAGTCTATGGTGACATTTAAGATAGTCATTAATCTGTCTACAGGGCAAAGCTCATTCAGGCACCCTTTCCTATATTAGGATTTTAGAGGGTCATTTTATAATCTTAAAAATAAAAGTAAAAAAAAAATTCTTTCTAGGAGACTCCATTTGATGGGCAGGATTTTAACTCCATTTTGAAGAAGGATGACTTCAACCAGAGACTGCAACATTTGTCAGGCACCATTCCTCCAACACAAGCTGGAGAATTCTACCAGGGCAAAACTAAGGGTGAAAGCAAAATAAAATGAAACACTGTTTTACATTAAAAATTCTTTCTATCTAAAAAAGTATTCTGCCTCAGCCGTAGTTATTACTTCTCAACTTAGTATTTGGTGCTTCCAATTTTTGTTAATGTTGCAAGCAGGTGAGTAATAGAAATGTGCTGCGATGTGAGGAACAATTGTAGGTCTTATGTACTGTAAACATATAAGGTAGGACCCAGTTGGAATTCAGGACTCTATGAATCTGAGGTTCAGAGTCTATCTATTATATTTTGTGTCTAGATTTAAGAATATCAAGAATGAGATTTTAAGGAGCAGATATTGAATAAATATCTACTGTGCCCTAAGTAATCTTCTGGGGTAGCCACAGGAAGGAACTCGTGGTAAACAATTTGGCAGAAATGTACAAAGTGCTATGAGAGATTATAATAGAAGTATTTGCTTCAGTCCAGTGATGTCAGAAGGCTTCCCTAAAGAAGTAACTGGCCCTCTCATTTTGATTAGTTTACCCCCTCTTTTGATACTTCCTTAATTCTTATTGTTGCTAAAAGGCTAGACTGAAAATTATGAATTACTGTGGGACAATGGTTTTGTACCCTGTAAAGATTTGTCACTTGCTAGGTTTAATAATACTCTAATTGGCCAGTAACCAGGCAGAAAGTATAGGCAGGGCAAGCAGACTAAGAGAATTCTGGGAAGAGGAAAGGCTCTCATTCTGCAGTCGTCACCCATATGCAGAGGAACAAGATGAGAATGCCTCATTTATATAAGATACCAAGCCACATGGCTAACACATAGAAGAATTATGGGTTAATTTAAGATGTAAGATTAGCCTGAGCTAATCTGCCAACCAGTTTATAATTAATGTAGACCTCTGTGTGGTTCTTTGAGATTGAATAGCTGTGGGACCAGGTGGGACTGAAACCTCTGTCAACAATGAATGAACATCTTTAATACTGTGTTACACTTTTTGTCACTGTGGCAAAGAGCTGATATAAAGTAGAGGAAGAAAGATGTATTTTGGCTCTTGGTTTTAAAGCATGATGATTTTATATTTTAAGGGCCTAAGATAAAGTAAATCAGCTAACACAAAGCAGACAAAACAGTAACCAGAAGGTACCAGAACAAGATATGATAATGCTCTCAGGAATCAAATTCCATCAACCAGACCTCACTTTTCACAGTTTCATCACCTATTAATATTCTCCATAAAGTCTGAATCCATCAATGTAGCAATGTATTATTGATGCCAGATTGCTCTTGAGCCAATCACTTCCCCAAAGCCTCAGTTCTGAGCACTGCTTACTACTTAGGAGGGTGACCTCATGTGTAAAGCATAGCAGACATAAGAAAATCCTTAAAATCTTTGAATCTTCTTTCACATAAACATTTCACATAAATGGTTTCATTTTAAAAATACCATCATTATTACTGTCCCAAGTAATAAATCTGGTGTAGATATTATCATTTGTTGACCAAATTATTGCAATACTTTTGTTTTAATTCAATAATATGCAACCCTGGTTTTCCATATGAATCATTTGGAATAGCCCCACCAGCCTGCAATCAGGTAAGACACCTGCTTTCAGGCTGTGCCCAAACCCTGCCACTCACTCTACACTGTCCCACTAAGACCTACTCTTCCACCCAACCCCAAGAACCTAAACGCTGTTCCTGTGGCCAGCCATCCTCTGCAGCCCCATTAGACTACATAGGCACAGGTGCAAACCACACCAGTTGGAAAAATAGCAAAATGCATAGGCATAGGTGCAACCCACAACACTTGATAGAACAAGCACAGGCATAAGTCACACCACTTGGAAGAAAAAATGAGTAAATGCCTATGTAAGAATACAATCAACAACTAAAAGAGCAATATGGCACTGCCAGAACCCAGTGATCCTACAATAGAAAAACTTAAAAATTCCAATGCAGCTGAAACACAAGAAAACAAACTTAAAAATTACTTCATGAAGATGATAGAGGCTCTCAAAGAGGAAATGAAAAATCCTTTAAAGAAGTCAAAGAAAAGACAAACAAAAATTGGAATAAATTAATAAATTCCTTAAAGAAAGCTAAGAATAAAGATTCAAACATAAAAGGAAATGGTCAAAGACTTAAAAACTGAAACAGAAACAATAGAAAAAATACAAACTGAGGGAATTCTGGAAATGGAAATTCTGGGGAAGTGAACAGGAAGTATAGATGCAAATATGGCCAACAGAATTCAAGAGATGGAAGAATCTCAGGTGCTGAAGATACAATAGAAGAAATAGATTCATTAGTCAAATAAAATGTTAAATCTAATAAATTAATAAAACAAAACATCCAGGAAATCTGGGATACAATGAAAAGACAAAATCTAAGAATAATTGGGGTAGCAGAAGGAAAAGAATCTCAGCTCAAAGGCAAAGGAATCATCTTCAACAAAATCATGGAAGAAAACTTTTCCAACCTACATAGTCAATCTACTTCAGGACCCAGCAATATTATTCTTGGGCATATACCCAAATGATGCTCAATCATACTACAAGGACATTTGTTCAGCTATGTTCCTAGCAGCATTATTTGTAATAGCCAGAACCTGGA
>LOJH01054832.1:1427-11964 GCA_001685095.1 Ellobius talpinus | reverse complement strand
AGAGGCTAGATATAATGGGCCAGGCAGTGCTTAAATGAACACAATTTGTGTGTTTTTATTTCCAGGGCTAAGCTAGCTGTGAGGGAGCCGGGCGGGACGAAAAGCAGGCCTGCTCCCCTATCACTACAAGAAAAACACTAGTAAAATATAACTGCTATTCTTATTATGTTGTTAATGTTTTATCTCTTTATATAAGACCATGGATTTTCCTAAAGTATGTTCTAGAAAATTTAAAACATGCACATATTTTCAAATCTTCCCAGTTTCTTTTTGCTCCTAAAGCTAACTAGGTACAGCAAAGCTAGATCTTAAGTACTTGGCTTAACTAGAAATTTCCACTACCATTTAGGGGAATCTATCACCTCTAAGTATAAGCTCTCTACAATACCAGGGATCGCTAGCAAAATGCCTGTGTATTTTGCTATATTATACCACATTCTCCACAAAGTACCACCTGACCTATACTTTTAAACCCTGTCAAATAAAAGAGAATAAGAAATGTTTAGTCTTGAGTTAAATATGATTAATCATGAACTAGGAACACCGATGTAGATTAGGTCAGTGACTGTGTTGCAACAAGGTAACATCTGTATGAAGTTTTTATAGTAACAGAATGAAGTCATAAAAAAATATTTTGAAAACATTGATGGGAACATGAGGTTACAGAAAAGTGTGGAAGATACTGCTACATTCTACATATTTTGTGTGATGACTTTCTTAGCCTCTGAATTGGGAGAAGGTAGGTTCTTCACATTCCACAGGACTTAACAGTAATCAGACTAGATGTCAGGTCACATGTGGTGTGTGTGTGTGTATGTGTGTGTGTGTGTGTGTGTGCACGCTCGTGCACGCGAGTTGGGGTGATCAGTGAATACCAGTTGAAACGGCTAATGATAGTGCAAGACACTGTGCCTCCCCATTCTAAAGACTTAGCTCCCACCACTGAAGAGGTTTTCATCATTCAGTATTGTGAAATCTTTACACAGGTGTCTTTTTTATGTATCTTCAATTCACACTTTCTTGATTTCTTTACTACCATCTGCCTCATAATGGCTCCACCAGCAGTATCACCTGTTAAGATCTGTTCAGAGATGTTTAGTGAAGCACAATTAATAAAAACTCAGAGGGAGAAATCAGGGTTCAATTTTAAGATCTGAAAAGCAAAACAGCCAACCACTGGCTCTTACCTCCAACTCAATCCAGGATTCTCAGAATGAGAAAGCATCTGAGAGCTTTCTCCTTCCTTCTTATAATTCTCTCTAGGGCTGAGATTAAAGGTGTGCACCACTGGAATTAAAATCATGCACCACCCAGTTTCTATTGCACCTAGTGTGGTTACTGGGATTAAAGGTGGTTGTTATCACTGTCTGGTTGTAAGGCTGACCAATGTGGTTATTTTACTTTTCTGATCCCCTGTGTTTATTAAAATATAATTGAAATGCAACTACAGTTTAGGATTTCTCTAGTCTGCATTTTCAAATGTCTCCTAAACTTTTCTTGAAAACTAATTCAAAATACCTGTCCACATTTTTCATTTGCATTCATAATCAGCACATCAACCTTAGATGGTAGTTGATCTAATGGCAGCTTTTCTCCACAAAAAAACCCCAAAACAAAAACAAACAAAAATAAAGCCTCAAGATATTTAACTGAGTAAAAAGATTTATTTTTGCACTGTTCATCCATTGTAGTTTATGTATTATTTTTATTGTAAATGTCACAAAACACATGACAAAATCAAGTTAAGGAAGAAAGTATTTTTTTGGTTCTTACTTCAAAGGTTTATAATGCATTAGGCAGAGAAGTCATGACTGACCTAATGTGAGGCCCCTAATCACATTAGCCCGTGGTCAGGAATTGGACAGAGATGAAAGCTGGCTCTCAGCTTGCGTTATCCTCTTAGTTTTTGACCTCAGCACATAAAATGATGCTGCCCACCTCAATTGACCTGTTCTAGAGATCCCCTCACAGACATCTGGCAAGGTGATTGATTCTAGACCCCTGTCACTCTGATTGCATTAATATCATACTTTGTATCCTCTGACTTCCTTTTCTTTTCTTCTTCCTCTTCTGCTCTTACTGCTGTCTGTGTAGTTGTTTTTCTGGACATGTTCTTCTAGAATGGTATTTTATTTAACTATGCATTATTGAAATCTGCTTTCCAGTGTGGCCATGTGCTCACCTTCTCTCCTTGGAAATGAATCAGTTCACCTCGTTAGGCATCACCTTTCACTCCCCTGTCTTCTGGACCTATTCCATCTGGAATCCATCAGTGATCAGAGTCTGCATACTTTAATACTATTCAATGTATTCCTCATCTATTATTCATGAACTCACCTTTAATCTGCATTTATTTATTATGTTTATGGAGTTCAAACACTGCTTTGTAGAATTCATGTTTGATCTCTTTCCTCAGGGCTTGTCCATCAAATGTCCTGCTTATCACCACCCATTAACTCCTTGTATTTATGCCAAGTAACGTTCATATAGAACTTAAAAGTGAGTTGCAAAGTTGTACAAAACAAAATAATTATAAGTGAACTGAAATTATTTATATATATATATATATACACAATAAATAAGAAAGTTGACCTTCAAGCTTTCTGTTAGTAACAATAGAAGCTGTACAACTATCAGGATCTCCTTTTATTCTATATAAAGCATGAACATCTATTTTGTGTAAATTCTTCACATTAACAGGAAAGTTCTTTGTTATGTGTGTACATATATATGTATGCAAGTCTGGCATGTGTGTATGTATTCATGTGTGGAGCATGGGTTAAATTATGGCATCATTCTTTAGGATGGTTTATGAGATAATCTCTTACTATCCTGGAGTTTTTTTGATCTGATTAGGCAGGCTGACCAGCAAACCCCTCCTGTGTCTGCCTGCCCAGAATTAGGATTGCAAGCTCTTGTCACCATGACTGGCTATTTTAGATGTGTCTATTGGTTTGCATGTTTGATGTAGACACAGAGTGTGCAGATTGTATATATTTCCCTATGTGTGCTTGATAAGCACTTTACTCACTAAGCATCTCTCAGGTCCCAAGATGCTTTCTTCATCTATACTTCAGTCTGTCTTTGCTGTTGTGAAAGTCCATGTGCTTTATCTAATTTATTATATCTATGATCCAGTGAAACCAGATATTACTATATAACTTAAACATGTATTAATATCCATGTATTATACACCAATAGAAAACAAACAAACAAAACAAAACAACAGAGTTCAAAACATGGACTTTATTTTCAAGAAGACAATGTTTCAGGGCACATCTGTCTCGACTTATTTTGGGAAGGTGAAAAACCAAATCATCAACTGGAGGAGATGTGTGCTAGATAGTTTTTTTTGTTGCTGTGATAAAATATCATGATGAGAAGCAGCTGGGGAAAGGATTTATTTTAGTCTGTGGTTCTGGGAGTGGAGATAAAGGGACGATGATAGGAGGGCATGGACAAAGATAATCGGAGCAGAAAATTGGTTGATCACATTTTTATCCTCATCTGTGAGAGCCTGAAGTGAGTAGAGGCTATAAACCCTTAAAGGCCACCCCACAGTGACACATTTTTTCCATCAATGCTCCAACTCCAAAGATTTCCCAAACCTTCCCAAAATGTAGAACAAATATTCAGAACCATGAAAATGTGTGTGGCAGGGGGTGGTGTTCAAGGCAATAGAAATGCCTCCTAACGGGATCCTGGTGTAGTAACTGTCAAAAGTTCCTTTTGGTAAAATGGATAAAAATAGTAACAATAATACAGGGATTAAAGACCTTGTTCATCTATTTACTGTTGAATTAGCATTCAATTTGCTAAATGGATGTGTGGCATTTTCAGTGCTCTCAGAACTGCTTCTGTCTCTGGCAGATTTTCATGAGTACAATGTATGTATTTTTTCATGTCGGTTTGCATTTTAGCAGTTAGTTTCCATTTTTGAAAGTGTATTTATTCCTTAGGTGGTACTTATGGTCTGCAATATTCATTTATAACATTTAGCCTTGTGATAGTGAATGTTGTCATGTCAGTTTTCTGGCTAGTGTTACTGAAGACTCTGCATTTGGCAAACACTTGTTCAGATCGGTGATAGCCATAGCATCCTTATGAGTTACTTAAGCAAGGCTTAACTTCACTGCCATTTCACACGTGCAGAAATTGAGGTTCTGTCATAGTTACTCTTCTATTGCTGTCATCAAATACCATGACCAATGCAATTTACACAAAAAGGAAGAGTTCGGTTAATGCTTCCAGTTTCAGAGGGTTACAGCCTAGGATCACCATGGTAGAAAGCATGGCTGTAGGCAGTAATGTATGACACTAAAGACTGTTCACATCTAAATACACAAACACAAGGCAGAGAAAGCTATCTGTGAATGACGGCCTTTGAAATCTCCAAGTCTGCCGCCAGTCACACATAATTCCTAATCCTTTCAAAAGCGTTCAAGCAACTGGAGGCAAATTATTCAAATATATAGGCATGTGGGGACCATTCTCATTCAAACCATTGTAAGTACTCTAAATTATGACAGTAAGACCAAGAAGGTAATGAAAGTGACTCAGTTATGGCAAGACTCAAAGCTCAAACTTCTAACCCATGTTTTGTTTTGTTTTGTTTGTTTGTTTGTTGTTGCATGCTATCCCGCTGTCTTGTAGTGATTTCCTTGACTGATCCAGGTGCAGGATGTTCTAAAGGTGAGCTCCTTAAAATGCAAGAAGCAAGCAACTAAAACCTGAAGAAGTCCTTAAAATTGACCAGATGTACTAGGCTCCTCCCTCCCCCAGTTTATGTAAGTTATAAGGACTGGTGAGAGACACCAACCTGCTAAGCTGTCTAGAAGTTTCTCAGACTGAAGCACCTGCCATGCAGAGGATCAGACCCCCTGTCTTGCCTAGTAGACACTCTCCAATTTGCTGAGCTGTCTGAATGTCTAGAAGTAGACTTCAGGTACCCAACTTTCATGAGCTGTCTGTCATCCATGCTGAGGTGGGTTCTGGTGATGCAGCTGCCATTGAGTCATTTTGATTCCTATATGTAGCCAAAATTAAATGAATTGCTTTACCAAGTTGAACTTTGGTGTTATCCTGGGTTCCCTATTAGAGGTGAGTAGACATTTGTACATGTCTCCCCAGGAATAGAGTCACACAACTCCTATTAATGCCTCTGCATTCCTCATTCAATCTACGACCCAGACCTCATTTCTATCTGAAACCTTTCCCACTTTCTTTGCCAATCTAGTCTGAGCATGCAAATCAATTGGCCAGATTGGCTATTGGGCTCATATTTTTTCCTTTCTATGTAACAAATGCAGAAAGCAAATTAGACAGATTTTTATGTACAATTCTTTAGCTGTATAAGAGAAATTAAATCTAACACCCAGCAGGTCTTCTGGTAGGGGGTTTTATTTTCCCCATCTGCTGCCAAAATTGACTGCCTTTTTCTTTTCTCTCCTCCAGTAAATTAGAAGACTGAACATCCAAGTCAAAAAAGGAAAATCTACCAAAATGTAAGAAATAATTTTCCCCAATAAATTAAATTTAGAAGCTGTGGGATTATCTCAGTGACTCAGATTTCTTACTATGCAGAAATGCAACCTAATTTGTTTCTCCAGGATCAACATAAAAACCCAGGTATTGTCACACATGCCTCCCACCTCAGCCCTACGTGCAAGGATACAACAGAACTGCAGGGGCTTGCTCACTTTCATTCTCATTGAAACAGAAAGTTCCGGGTTCAGTGAAAGACCTTGTCTCAAAGAATAAGGTGAAAAATGACAGAGAAGTACTTCCAGTGTTCTCCACTTCCTTAGACACATGGAAAGATTCACATATCTGCATACACCTGTGCACATTTATCACTCACACTCAGCCATGAGTGCAAAGGAGAGAAAGCACAAAGAATAACTGAATAAAATGAACAAACAAGGCCTTCACAACCATACCTTATTCATAAGAATTTCAAGCACTCTGCCTCAGCAATAGATTAGATGGAACTTACCTTTTTATTCAGTTTATCACTAGTAATTAGTTTTTTAGTTTAAAGGTAGATTCAATAATCTCTTTTATCCTATCATTTCTGTATCCCCCTTTTTCTTTTCAGTATGAGATTTATGAATTTAATCTCCTTTGTTCAGATTTTTTCTTTATGATGACCAATACAAACTTGTAATCAACCCCACTAAATAATGACAAATAGCCATAACCTATTAAATGGCCAGAAATCACCCACCCCACCTCTTGGAAATATGACTGTTACACTCTCTAGATTTCTTCCTGGGGGGCGGGGGAACAACAACATCTCCAGGGGATACTGAAAAAGATCGAGATAATTCTCAAGTCCTGGGAGAGCTAGCTGTATCATATATTGCCAGTCTTGGTGTAACAGGAAAGTGTAGGTCTTATCTGAAATCCTGACTAGAGTTGCGTGAGGCTGGATCATATCAACTAGTTACCTTGAAATTGTCCCGAGGAGCAGCAGTCCAAAGCTGATCTTTGGGTGGTATTTGTTAGCTTAGTGGCATTACCTCTATCTAGGTAGAATCACAGTGGTGGGGCCCCAATATCCTTTTGGAGATGTCAAAGGTCACTGTTGGGAATGGTCAAGGTTCATTTAAGAAAACTTAAACATTTTAAATGTCATATGCAGCAGATCTTGGAGAGGTAAATGGACTACAATTTGTTAAGTACATCTGAAGTACATAAACTTAATACCTTGCTATTTGATTCAGACTCAAGGCCAAAATCATGCATAGAAAGCAAGGTTAAGCCTTTTCCTACATATAGTACTGTAAGTGACCATTAAGATCATAACAGAAACTTTAAATATAACATATATTTAATGGAAAGAAATTGGTGTTCCCCATACAGTGTATGGAAGGATCCAATTAGTTCTATTTACATACTGAAGTCTCTTGCTTCTGAAATGTTTGTTGCTAATCTCTACCAAAAAATTACTGGAAGCTTTGTGCCAATGTTCATTTTCTGTCCAGAATGTGCAAATTTCAGCACTAGTGAAGGGTAGCATTATTTCTGCTGGGTCTATTCCTGCTAATCTATGAATTCTTAATTTTCCTTTCATAATCAATTCAGAAACCATTTCTACATGAAATTTTAATTTTTTAATCCATTTGTGAGGTCAAAATATACATGCTAAGTTATTCTTTTCTATAAGCATTAGAATTCCTATAGAAGAATGCATAGAAAGGGAAATAACCAGAAAACAATCAAACTCTGGATCCAAATGATCCACATGTGCATAGAGTTAGTTTCTTTTTTACCAAGGTAAATTTTCTCTCAATCTCGTCTGATAATTTTATTGTACTATTTAAGACTTTATCATATTGTAATGTTTAAAATTAATTTTTTAGTTCTTGAGTTGTCAATATAAATGTGGGCCATAGCCAGTTAATATCTTCCAGCAATTTTTGAAAATTATGAAGACTTTAAAATTGATTTCTCCTGTCTTTTAATGGTATAGTGAAAAGGCTAGCTTTTAAATCAATAACTATAATAGACTATCCTTTAGGTAATAGAGGCAGCAAGGGAACTTGAGGTTATAAAGAGCCCATTGGCTGAATCACTTTATTATAACTCTTAGATTTGTTGCCATTCTCCATTTTATGGTTTGTTGCTGATGTTGAAGGAATGTTAATCTGGATGTTCCATTGCTGTAACAAATTACATACCCATAAATTCATCTCTATGTTACCCAGATATGGCTTTAATTTTCTTCTCTGTCCTTCTGTACCTATAAATTTGACCCACCTTCTTCATTGTTTTACCTGAGATATAATTCCAATTCCTAGCTTACATTAGCTAATTTACATGGCTAATTTGGATGCCAAGATTTTGGTGCCATTTTTGTTACATATGCCCCTGGACTATCAAACCCTCAATTTCAATGCCATTTATTTGTATTTTTAACTTTGATCTTTTATCATCTATTGAAATTTGCCAAAATATTTGCTTTACGGTTTCTCGTGAAAACTTTGTTTTATTTCCTAAAGCTATTCTGTCATCCAGAGCAGTATGGCTTTCCACAATAGGCATTAAATCTTTTAATTGCTCTATAGAAGAATTTCCCCAATTCTGACAGGGAATGATTGAACCAAATGTGACATTGTGACATCAGAGCATGCAAGAGGCCCCATGTTCTATGTTGTTCTTCATTCATTACTCTCATGAGTATTTGCCATACTTTCTGCATATTCCAGAAGGCTGGGGCTTTCTGTTTATATTATCTCTAGAAAAAAATTGTTTATAGGAATGCCTTGCTTATAATCACTTTACAAGGCACCCGATTTACCACAATTAATGCATCTAACCTTTGGATTTTTCTTGAAATTTTTGAAAATCACTTGTCCTATCTTAGTATCATGAGCATGAGATCTAACATGAGCTGTATTTCTAATCCATTCATCTATGGGTGCTGATCTTACCTTTTAAGTCCTAATCATCATTTTGCATTTTGAATCAGCAGTTTCAAAAGCTTAAGATTGTGTTAGTATTTGTCTAACATATTAATCTGATATCATTTTATTTACATCTGAAGTCAACCTTTGTAAAAATATCAGTGAAGGCTGCTTTGGGGCCTTGTATGATTTAGAAAGTGGCTCAGTCCTCTTTCCTCATTGTTTAGTCTTGTCCTAAGCATTCATAGATGCTATATGGCATAAGACCAAGGTAATCAAACATCATCTGTCTTTCCACATAAGTATAGTGGCTTCCATGGAGGATTTGATATTGGGAAATCTCATCATCTCTGGCCCTATCTAATTATTCTATGACTTTAGCTTCATCTCTCTACCACATTTTCCACTGTAACTGAATATCAGATTTTCATACTGCTTAACTAAATCTTTCCAATCTTGTGGAATAATTCTGTTCTGATTGGCCCATGAATTTAACTTCTGCTTCATAAATGTGAATGCATATTTTCTGAAACTATTGCTTCCTTAAATCTCTTTAAATATAATATTTTTATAGGCTCCAAATTAACTTCTGAATAGCCTTGGAGGTATCTATTATCTGGTGGTCATTCTTGAATGGTAACTGAACAATTAAGATTAATTTTCCTAATAACATTTGGTTGTTCCTCTTCAGTTTCATAATGCAATAGTGTGGTAGCTTCAGCTCTAAATCTCTTTGTCTGTAGGTAAATATTTTTCTTAGTTTCATTAGTGGTTCTTTCTAAGAATTGTATCTTATCAGTCATTCTTTTAATATTTGGCACCAATACCAAACAACTTCTTAGAGATAATACAAAAATTACCAAACTGATCATTTTAATTGACATTATGTAAATCCTAGCTAACTTAGTTATCAGTTCATTTAATTATTTCATTTTTCAAACCATCCATTGTGGAACCATACATAAATCCAACTCCCTCCAACACAGTAATGTTTTCTATTTTATTGTTGGGGAAAAAAACCTTTTTAAAAACTAATTCCTCACTTAAAAATTCCCAGTTGTACTCAGGAGTAGACTAGTCCATTCAACTTGCCAGGGCAAAACAATAGGGTCAATGTGTGGGTGAGCCATCCCCAAAGTAGTAAGCATGGGCATTAGCTATCCCCATTTCTCATCTATTTTGTAGTATGAGCAAAGGAAATACTCTTTCTCCACCAACCATCAATGATTCCTGGGCCAGGTGGGGGAACCTTACCCTGTGGTTATAAGATTGGGAGAGCTATCCATGACCCTAATGACCAGTTATAATACTCTGGAGAACAGGCCCTGCACCTAGCAAGAATTGTACAACAGAACCAACCCTATTAGTGCAGTCTTGGTAAACCAGTACTGAAATTCTGAGCAGGGGAGATCTGGCAGCATTACCCATTTGTTTTGTGGTAGTTAGGGTGGGGAAAGTTGCCCTGCTCCTTCCCAACCCATTAATGCTTGGGGCATGTGGGAGAGCTGGTTCTGTGTTCATAACACTGGAAAAGTCAACCCTTTTAGTCCAGTCTTGAAGTTGTAAACATGTGAGCAGTGTCCTCATTTCTTATTTGGTGGATGAACCCTACAGCTGCTTAGGCCCATATCCAGAGTTATGACTTGGACTACTCCAATATCCATCCCATCTATGACCTGCTGGAGCACATGAAAGAAACTGACAGGCAAACCCAAATCTGAAGGATTTTCATAACACAGGACAACCACAGGAAACCCAGGAAGAGTCCTAATAGGAAAAAATGTAATTTTTTAAAAAGTGTCATGTGAGAGAGAGGTGCTATGCAGTAGAACTCATGATCTCAGGTGGAGGTGTTTTTATAGGGGGAAAGGGAAGAGACCTCATGGATGCATCGTGGTATGCCCCTTACACACATACACACACATGCACACACACACATACACACACACACACCACAAAGGAGCAAGTGCAGATATAATATAGATTTATGTTAGACGACAGTATGTGGATTTAAGGCAATCAGAATACAGCACTGGGATTCCATAAAATTACTCCACATACTGCTAAAATGTGGACATTTTTCATCACCAAAAGCTTCTCTTTATGTGTGTCTGCATGCCTCTCTGTGT
>LOJH01054831.1:480-12180 GCA_001685095.1 Ellobius talpinus | reverse complement strand
ATGGCGGGCCAGTTTCGCAGCTACGTGTGGGATCCATTGCTGATCCTGTCGCAGATCGTGCTCATGCAGACGGTGTACTACGGCTCGCTGGGCCTGTGGCTGGCGCTGGTGGACGCGCTGGTGCGCAGCAGCCCTTCGCTGGATCAGATGTTCGACGCGGAGGTAGGCTTGGAGGGATGGAGTAGGAGTGGGTTTTTGTGGTCCGGCACCGCCGAGCGCTAGATCCAGGTGGGCCACATTCTCATTTTGGGGACCTAAGAAAGAAGGGATTCCAGTCCTCCACTCCCATCTGTGAAATGGAATGACTGAGGGCAGGGAGGCTGATGAGTTCATTCTCAGGCGTGTCCAGTCTTGTGATGTTGGGAAACGACGTATCCACGCTCAGGAACTGCACATTCGAGTTAAGACAAAAGAAAAACAAAAAAAGGAGGAAAAAAATCTCATAGAGTTTTAAATAACTTTACAGTTTTGTGTTGGGCTGCGCTCATAGCTAGCTATGCAGCATAACCCGAGGTTGAACACACATGGCAGATACTTCAGTTCACAGGCTTGTGTCCCAGGCAAACATGGAAAGTCTCCAGGGAAGAGAAGTAGATAAAAGGGCACCCGGTGTGGTGCGGTGGGAACTGTTAGGACTTGGTGTCCTACAGGCATTTTATTTAAATTCCACTCTGTTTGCTGTGTGACTTGTGGCAGATGTCATCTCTCGTGTCTACAAGATCATGCTGTTGGCATTAGGTGGTAAACTGTAGTACAAAAAGCTTGCCCATGTTTAGAGTCCAGTCGAGCTGAAGGAACTTGACAAGTTGTTTTACCTTTCCAAACCCTTTCGTCCTCTGGAAAGTGACAGAATAATCCTGTCATGTCACCCACAGTAAAATGGTAAAAGTTCCAGAGGGGCCTAGGAATAAGAAAATGCCGTGTGTGTGTGTGTGTTGCACGCCTTTAATACCAGCTCACGGGAGGCAGAGGCATGTGGATCTGAGTATGAGGCCAGCTTGATCTACAGAGTGAGTTCCCGGACAGCCAGGATACACAGAGAAAAACTTGTCTCCCAAACAAAATAAAAACCAACAAAAAAAGGAAATGCTTTGTAAGGAATAGTGAACGCCTAGGAGGTTGTTGGGAGAAGGGGCTGTGATAGTGATGAGCAGAGCTCTTGGTTCAGGAGCCCTGGCATGGGGTCCTCGTGCTTGTTACTTACCCTCTGCCTTTGGTTGAGAAGAGATAGTAGTAGCATTGTGAGATCATTCATGGGTTCAAAGGCCTTTGCAAGCTGAAGTATGGTTCAAATATTTAGTACTTAATAGTACTCTGTCAGCAATAAATAGTACACACATTCTAGGTGCTGAGCACTTTGTGGGAGGCTCCATCCTTCTTGTAAGGGCATATGGGAATCAGGTTTTGTTGCAGAGGGGCCTGATGCACACAGCCTGGGTTCCAGCTCAAGGTTCAGCAAACAGTTTTTGGAAGGATGAGGTAGTAAAGGTTTGTTGGTCATGCTATTCAACTCTACCTTTATAGTACAAAAGCAAACATAAGTAGGCCAGAAAATTGTGAACTGTGTTTCAATAAATCTTTATTTGCAAAAACAAAGCCTGACCTGTGGAGTTTGCTGGACATCCTCTTTGTCTCTTGCTACTTAATCACCTCAGGCAACTTCTCTAAACCCCATGCCTTCTTTTGTGAAAGGAAAATGGTATCCTTCCCTCATACCATGAGGCTCAAATGAGATTCCACAGTGGGTGTGTGCGAAAGAACCATGTGGGAAATAGGCTTCTGTGTGGATGAAGGTGTTGTCTTCTGCACTCTGGGACGTGTGCTTGTGCCATAGGCTGTTTGCTAGGATCCTGGGGCTCTGCCAAGTCGCTTCTTTAGCATATCTCCCTTTGTGATTCCCCCTCAGATCCTGGGCTTTTCCACCCCTCCAGGCCGGCTCTCAATGATGTCCTTCGTCCTCAACGCCCTCACCTGGTGAGTATCACCAGCTCTACTGTACTTCTTTTGGGTCTAACTTCCTAAATGTAAACAAGAGGCAGGCTGGCACTTCTTGGGAATGGTAAGATGGGTGGAAGAGCCTATTTCTATGGACTGGCCCTGTCGTGGGTCTCCATTGTTGTTTTGAATTAAGTTCAAAGTTCTTCGGTCACTGTGTGTGTGCTGCTGCCTGATTGTGTACCCAAACGTGGTGTGAGCTGAGGAAAGAATTAGACCAGGAACCAGGAGAATTGGCTTCCATTCTTGCTCTGTGCCATTGACCCAATTACTTTCCTCCTCTCTGGGACCCGGGCTCCTTGTATATAGTCCAGGGGTTGGACTAGGTAACATTTAAGGTCATTCATGACCACTGCCCTTTTTTTGAGGATCAGTTTAGCATAGGGACCAAGGTCTTAGACTTAAAGCAGACTCACCTGGCTTTGAGTCATCCACCACCTTATCATTAGTGTAGCGAATTTGGACAGCTTTATCACTTTTCCTCTTCAGTAAAGGGGCTGATCTGATCACTTAGCTCCTAGTTGTACTGTCTAGTCATGGGTAGTACTGTAAACAATCTCATGTACATATTATGACTTTACGCTGAAAGTGGGGAATGTGTAGATTTCTGGCTTCTCTTGAATAGTGGGAAAATGGATTGATTCCAGGTGCCAAGATTCACCTGGGTGCAAGTAGCTTCTGTCTGCATTTTGCATAGAGCATGTGTACTTTTTGGTACACACCAGCCTTGGTGTGTACCATTCCTGGTGGGTGTTTGTCATCAAACTCATCTTCCCCCCCGTTCTGTCAGACCCAGTCTTGATGTCACCCAGCAGGTCTCTCAGCATCTGAGATAACAACCCTTGCTTCTCACTCACTTTGCTCGCTTCTGACCACTGTGCTGTCATCCTAATTGTCCCCATGTCCCCAAGAACTTAATGTAAGGCCAGGACAACCCAGTGACAACGCGCTGATGTCCTTTCCCCACAGTGCCCTGGGCTTGCTGTACTTCATCCGGCGAGGGAAGCAGTGTCTGGATTTCACTGTGACTGTCCATTTCTTTCACCTCCTGGGCTGTTGGCTCTACAGCTCCCGCTTCCCCTCGGCGCTGACCTGGTGGCTGGTCCAGGCTGTGTGCATTGCACTCATGGCCGTCATCGGGGAATACCTGTGCATGCGGACGGAGCTCAAGGAGATCCCCCTCAGCTCAGCCCCTAAATCCAATGTCTAGAGTTGAGCCCTTCGGATACTCTGCTGGCATTTCGGCCCCGTCACCTTGGGCTGCTCAGACCTCCAGATGGGGTCCAGCCCAAGTCTGAGAGGAACCCTGGAAATGTGAAGTCTGTTGGTGGAGAGATAGTGAGGTCCTGTCACAAAGGCAGGTAGCAGTCATGATCGCAGCTGCAAGAATAGCCTCTGCCTGCTGGAGCTTTAATATCTGGAAGCCAGGATGGGGACCTCATTGAGGGTGGTAACAGATTTGGAACCATGTCAACTCTTGAGCCATCATACCGTCACCAGCCTGTTATTTTAAAAAAGGAAAAAAAAATCAAGGATATCTGATTGGTGCAAACACTCTTCTGGTTGCCTGTCTTGCCCTTCGGGACAGCTGGTACCTTTGCCCCGTTGCCAAACCACAGTGGTTCTGTGTGGAGAAACATTTGACTTCTGGGTTTGTAGCCACAAAAGAGGTGTAGGTGCAAAGTACTAGGTCGCTGTCAGAGGACGAAGGACGAGGCCTCAAGCACAAGAGCCATGCACAGCCTGTGCCCCGTTAGACACATACAGAAGTGTGTTTGTGTGTCCGAGAACCTCTGTATGGACTCTACCCTGCTGCCGGCTCTCAACACAGCGGGCCGCAGGACCCAGGGAAGAATCCCAGCACCCCTTCCCCACAGCCTTAGCTTCATAATAAAAGCCACGGTCTGCTCTCTAGGAATGACCGGCCCCAGCTCCCACTGGACCTCAGTTGTGGCAGGAGTTTCTTTTTCCTCTCTTGTTTGAACTCTGTAGTGGGGGAGGGTATGATGGGTATGATGGGTGCCCAGCTTCCCCATGGCAAGCTCCACTGACGGTACTGGAGGAGACAGGAATTTGCTTGAAGGCTAGAGTTTGTTCCTAGCGTTTCCTCTGTGAGGCGCTGGCAGCTGTCCTTTCTAGGTACATAAATACAGTATTTTCCACACTTTTGCCGGTACTTACTTTATGATGTCACTGTTAGGTCCAAGTGAAAGCAGCTGTGCACAGGAGTCATAAGAATTAGTATTTCCTCCTTTCCCAGAGTGATTTCTCCATTCAGATGAAGTACTAACTGCCCAGGATAAGTATGGTAGCACCTGGTTACCCTAATACTCAGGAGACTGAGGGAGGAGGATCATGAGTTTGAGGCTAACCTGGTCTACATGATCAACTCAGATGTTATAGCGAATCCCTGTCTCACAAAACAAGAGCAAAATAGTGTATCCTGCACTCCACCTGCATCTGCCCCTGCGATGCCGCACGTGTGGTCCCTGAGCACGTACATGGCATGCACTTGTATGAAGCAGGCTGTGTTTCTTTGGTTTCTGGAGCTTGCCCAAGAGAGCTCAGTCTCACAGCTAAAGATGAGTTTTGCTTCCTCCCTAGAGAGCCTTTCTCGCCTCTTGGTCCAGCCTTGTAGAGTAGGGAGTCGCAACTGGCAGAATGAAAATCTGAGAATGAAAGGGCCTGGGCAAAT
Organism: Ellobius talpinus; assembly: GCA_001685095.1. Lineage (NCBI taxonomy): Eukaryota > Metazoa > Chordata > Mammalia > Rodentia > Cricetidae > Ellobius > Ellobius talpinus. Next base: position 7,490 of record LOJH01054831.1, on the reverse strand, counting down.
GCTGTGAGTGAGGCCCCTTGGTCACTCGGGGTTGTGGCTACGCCGGCTGCAGGGCCTCGGCCCAGCTGCATTGGTGGATTTCCTCCAACACACTCCTCAGGCCCATGACCACAATGGAGGGCTAGAACGTTCAGCATGGCTGTGGTCTCCCTGGAGCTGAGGAGTCTGCTGCTCCAGGCAAGAACAGTGCTGGTGTTCTCTTTCAGTTGCTTGTGCCAGCTTTGCCTGTGTAATTCCTTTGATGAGAAACCTATGTCTTTTGATGCCCTTTTGATTTTTGGAAATTGAAAAAGCACCAAAGGGAACCAAGGCAACTTTTTTGTTTTTTTAACCCCAGTAATATAATGACTGAGCTGAGTGACAGTTGACTAAAAATTGCATGAACTTCCCCAGAAGGCATGGAGACAGAAACTGAGGGCATGGAGACGGCATGGAGACGGAGGGCATGGAGACGGGGGGCATGGAGACGGGGGGGCATGGAGACAGGGCATGGAGACGGGGCACGGAGACGGAGGGCACGGAGACGGAGGGCATGGAGACGGAGGGCATGGAGACGGAGGGTACGGAGACGGGGCATGGAGACAGGGCATGGAGACAGACGGGTATGGAGATGGAGGGCATGGAGACGGAGGGCATGGAGACGGAGGGCACGGAGACGGAGGGCACGGAGACGGAGGGCACAGAGATGGGCACGGAGACAGGGGCATGGAGACGGGGCATGGAGACAGAGGGCATGGAGACAGAGGGCATGGAGACAGGCCATGGAGTCGGGGGGCATGGAGACGGCATGGAGACAGAGGGCATGGAGACAGGTATATCCCCATAGCTTGTTGGCCGTCTTGCCTCGCTGAAATAACAGGTTTCCAAGTCAGTGAGATACCTTGTCTCAAGATACTCACTAGGCAGAGTGTGTCAGAAAGTAACATCTTGATGTGCTGCTCTGGGCTCCACACATGCGCACACACACACACACACACATTCAACTAGCATACACACAGTTTATGACTTTCAGATGCATACAGTTTCTGAAGCAGCAATATGAATGTTTGTAGAAGTGAGTTACAGTCTGCAGTGGCAGTGACATTTTGTCAATTTCATAACAAATGCATCTATCCTATTGAGTGCTTAATGGGTGTCTATCTAGCAGAAGGCCAGGGACTTGTTTCTTCTCGTGACAATCTCAGTAGGAAGTCCCATCATCCGTCTCTTCTGTTTTTTGTTTGTTTTTTTGTTGTTTGTTTGGTGGTTTTGTTTTGAGTCGGGGCCCTGTGTGTCCCTGGCTGATCTGAAACTCACTCTATAGACCAGGGTGGCCTCGAACTCCTAGAGATGCACCTGCCTCTGCCTCCACAGTGGCAAGGGTGTTCTCCACCACCGCCCAGCTCCATCATCCACACCTTACAGATGATGAAACTATGGAACTTGCCTGCAGTTATTTGTCAACCTCAGAATTTGGGCTCTGAAAGTGACAATGATAAGCTTGTGCAGCAAAGGTCAATAACTGGGATGTGTAAGTTCTGATTGGGTCAGCAGACTATAACCTTAGACCTTCAAATCTCAGTGCTTGAACAGAACTTTATATACATCACTAGCTATTCAAGAACAGTGCATAGGTAACATACAAATTAGGACCACAGATTAGCAAGTGACGCAGGAACGCAGGGTGGGTGTTTAACTCCGGAAGATGAAGGCTAGATGAGAAACCTACGTCTAGCTTCCTGGTGAAAGAATATACCTTTCTGGAGAGCTCAAATCTTGACCCTGCCTCTCCCTTCACTCTGCCTAACATCTGAATTCAGACCATTTGGAGAGAAATGTGGAGAATTGTGTAACTGCCACTTAAAACAGTTTATAGCCCCCAAAGATAAGGAGAGAAGTGTGGCTCAGAGGCACCTCTAATGCTTCCTGTCTAGACACCCCTGTCTAGATCAACTACATGGAAGCCAGAATGCACTGACAGAGATCTTGGAGGGAGGGGTTTTGAGGAAGGCTCTAGGTCCTCAAGTCCTGAAGGGTTCATAGCTCAGTAAGTCTTCTGAAGGCTGAGTTTCTTGGACTCTGTGGCTTCAGGGTGACTTCCTTCTGACCAAAGGGCAGGCACGTCTTGGAGGAAAGTGATAAAGCTACTGAAAAGAGTATTGAGGCAGGGAAGGGAATAGAAGCTGAGTCGTCCTGGCCCTCCGTCCTCCAGTCTGTGGGAATGGTAGCAGAATGGAGGACTAGGAAGCTGCAGTGGGTCAAGAAGAATTGCCAAGTTGGCAGCTGGCTTGGCTAGGGTGTGTTGGGTCTCACTCTCCAACCCCCACCCCTGTAAAAGATAATGGTGTAGTGTTTCCGTGTAACTATACATGTTCTTCATCCTTCAGATGGTACAATATCAGGATAGTGGTGGGGGCTATACAGTATTGTTCAGGGAACAGGGAAAGTGTACATGCTCAGTATGGATGGACATCTTTATTGAGTATTTTCCATTTATAGCTAGCTGAATCCCAGGGTACAGAACCCATGCATGCAGGACTGTGGAGGGCAGAGTGTACTCATTTCTTTGATTATTGTGAGAATTTCATGCGATATCACATTTGCACAGTGTCTGGCAGGTTGGAAGTAACCCGTGATTCTGAGTTCCCAGCCTCCCTCCTACTTCCCAGCTTTACAGTGGAGGAGACCGCAGCCTGCTTTCTCCTGTTGGCCGCACCTGCAGGGCGCTGATTGTGAGTTCTCTCTCAATCCCTGCATCGGGACCACTATTTGTTTTACAGACGTGGGAGGTAACAGTTCACCCCCAACATCACACAGCTGCTCAAAAGCCTCGTCTTTTCACGTCCTGCATGTTTGAGTGAACTTGATCCAGATAATTGGAACGTCTTGGGAAACTGATAGCTAGGTTCCTGTTTGCAGGCACTTAGGTAGGAGCTCACCAGGGAGAGGTGGAGCCAAGACTGAGTAAGTCTGGCGCAGAACTGGGGAAGTCTAGGGAAAGGCTGAAGTCCTTCAGCACCCCACAAACTGGCTTCCCTGCATAAGCCTCATCACTTTAGACTCTCTGAAACGTGTTAATGTCCCCCTTTTTTGAGACAAAGTTTCACTATGTAGCCTTGACAATTGCTGTATAGACCAGGCTGTCCCTTGAACTCACAGAGATCCATCTTTCTTCTGTTTCCAAATGCTGGGAATTAAAGCTGTGCCACTACTCCCAGCTTATGTCCCTTAAAAAAATTGAAATAGTGAGCTGTGGTGGCACACACCTTTAATCCCAGCATTCTGGAGGCAGAGGCAGGCAAATCTGAGTTTGAGGCCAGCCTGGTCTATATAGCAAGTTTAACACCAGCCAATGCTATGCAATGAATCTATCTCAAAAAAAAGTGTGGGGGGGTTGGGGATCTGACAGTTTGTAATGATAGAGTGTTTGGCTAGCGTGTGTGGTATTGTGGATTTGATTCCCTGTGCACATGTGCACGCACACACACACACACCCCAAAAATAGAAGAAGCCAAGTTCAGAGGTCCTATGACTTAAGTTGTTCAGTCGATGCTTGAGTTCAATTTGATCACACGTATATACACACATACACACCCCTCCAGTTTACTCTTAGGAAGCCATTTCTGGGATACGCTTTCCTCAAATAATGGGTTTTACCAAACCCAGAAGAACGTCAGACTTAAGTGGACTTCCTTAAATACAGGAAAGTGGGCAGTGGGATGTAAGTTGATGGCAGTCATGTCAAGGGCATGGGGAGGCTGGAAGAAGTCCTGTTGGGAGATACTTGGGCCTTCCTTCCATAGGCCTTGCTAGACCTCAGGCTCTGCACACACGCCTCAGCTCCCCTCTTCTCTCAGGGTGCACAGTGGAAATTGCCAGCCCTGCCTGAGCAGGCCTTCTCCACTGGGGCTTGTACTTGAGTCCCTCTCTGAACAGGCTGCCATGAAGACAGAGCTTGCTGCCGTGGCCACCCACTGAAGGATGCCCATCTGAGGTCACAGGTTCACCATACCAGTTGATAAGCAGGAGGTTGGAAAGAAATTGAGTAAAAGTTTACCAAGGTTGAGGGGTCTCAAGATGGAGACCACTGAGCAGGAAACAGCTGGAAGGAGTGACTGGGGAAGAGGTTGCTGGGAAATGGCAGGGACGGTGATGTACAGAAGGGACACACAGAGTGCTCAGATAGCACTGGGCTGCGCCCATAGGAAGAAGCATGAGCAGAAGCAGTATAGTGGGACAGTCCTTGTGCCGAGTTTGACTCTGACTGGCCCATGTGAGGCTGCCCCTCCAATTTAGACGGCAGGGCCAGGCATAGTAGGCAGGGACAGTGCGAGAGGAAGGTTAAGACACCGGTCCTCCCATCAATCTCCCTCCCAGATGAGATCTTGTCATCACTGCCCTGCCTCTCCAGAAGGGCTCTGCGACCCTGCCCTTCAGTGGCTCAAAGGCCGGGTACCTCACCTACAGGCACACCCATTGATTGCTGTTAGCCTCAGGAGACTATTAGAAGGATTCTAGTCTTTGTCCAAAGAAAACCTGGGTTCCCCTGCCCCATCTCAACTGTGTGTGCAAGGTCCTATAGTTCCTACTGACAAATAGTGCTCCTGACCGATAAGCCAGGGATCGGGCTTCAGGGTGACTGTGCTATTACACCTGAACTGTAGGACACAGTGCCAGCTCCCCACCTACCCTGGTGTTTCCTATGATCTGTGACTCAGGAGGCCCAGTTATTGACACCACATGCATTGATAGTCAGTGGGGATCTGGATTCTGGGATGACTCCATTGACCAAGGCGGGCTCTACATGTGACTTTTTCCTCTCTTGGGAAAGTGGGATGGAGAAACCAGGAGATGGGGGGGGGCTAGATTTTGCTCCAGCACCTCCTCTCTGAGGAAGCTGGGGTAAGTCGCTTGCTATATAGGTGTACAAGTTTCTGCCTCTCCTTGGATCACAGGGCCATTGTGAGGTGCCTGCACCCAGGAGACAAATGGTCTCTGACTTCATAGAGGAAGTGTGCACTGCCCAAAGGAGCCAGCTTGTAGGGGATGTTGAAGGATTACAACTTGGTAGATTTTCTGTGGTTTTAGGAAATGACTTTAGGAGCCTAGGGATGGACCCACGACATACACTCCCCCCCACGATCCTTGCCCTCCATGTTTATGTGATTGCCAGCACTAGACAGGCGGAGCCAGTGGTAATATTGTTCTGTGGCATATGAACAATTTTATTTGTAAACTCATAAAATTCCCGCTCTTCCCTCCCTTTAGCTGATTGCAGGATCTCTACTTCTCTTCTTATGCTTCAAGTTCCCTTCCAGGGTTACACCACCTGAGAGCAGAGATCTCCATGTTAGTCATAGAAATTACCCCCAGGGGGCGCTGTTGTCCAGTGAGTGGGCACAGGGCCTAGGAGCCTTGGTTTTTTTTTGGCAAGTTAGAGCTATCTCCAACTTAAAGGAAACCCTTTAAGGTGGACCTCAGGAGTCAGTCGCCCTCTTCCCTTCATGAGCACCTCAAGCCATGATGGGAAGAGTTTCTTGTCTTTGTTTAAGAACTTTTTATTTTTAGCATAAGTCTTACTTAAAATGTGACTAAATCAAATAGAGTTGATTTGGCCTAAGGGGAGGAGATATAGCAAAGCCCAGTGTGGCTACTTCCCTCCTCCCTAGTTTAAACATCCTTTGGGATTAAGGGCCACAGCGGTAGTTCCCACTCTCCTGCGGTCTCCAGACAATGAGATGATATACTGGGTCCCACATTTCCATTGCACCTTCCCTAGAGCTCAGTCAACTGAGATGCATCCTCAGCCCAGCTGTGTGGCCTAGTCAATGGCTTCCTCTCTCTGGGTGTGGGACCTCCCAGTCCTGCCACCCACAGTCAAGACTTGAAACCCCTGAGTCTAGGGCTCAGGTGTGGGCCTGCCTGAGGGGCTGCATCTCGCCTTGGCCTGGCAGTGGTATCGTCATACCCACCTCATATGGATGCTACACAGGCAGCTCAAAGTGACACAGAGCAGAGCCGGGTACAGGGGCGCTTGATGCAGCGTAAGGCAGATGATCTGCACAATATCCGGCGCCCCGGGGGGTAGATGCGTGTTGGAAGCCCCTCAAACCAGACCAACTGGTCAGTTTCATCTAGTGGTTTCATGTTCATCTTGGGAGTTCTGTGATTGTAGATCTTCAGGAAGACAATTCGGGGCTCCTTAACATGTGTTTTCCTCTTCTGGGCTCTGGTAAGCAAGCCATGATTCTTTGCTATCTTGGGGACTTTAGGCTCTGCTTGCTTTTTTCTCTGTGGTGCTACTGCAGGTGACCCCTTTGACCCTTCTGTGGGCTTCCACTCCTGTAACGTGTTTTTATTATGTTTTGCTTTCCTAGATTCCGGTTTCTTCACCAGGGCCAGAACGTCTTGCAGCTCTTCATTCTTTTGTTTCACTTTCACGTTGTCGTCCCTGACAGGGAGAGGAAAGGTCAGCGGAGCAAGGGTCCTTCTAACCCAGTCCTGAGCAGTCGCTATGGTGCTGGTTCAGGGAGCCTGCTAGAGCTAGACTGAAAAGAAATGTCTCTAGTGCCTGGAGGTACTATTAGTTTTAGTAGAAAGGATATGAGACATTGACAAGGCAGAAAGCATGACCAGTATTTGAGGAGCCCAAGGGTGGTATATATTTTGTTGGCTGCTACACTAGGCTTCTGTGTCAGCCAAGAGGGAAGACTGCCCAGTGTTTCTTTCCAATTATATTCTAAGAAACCATGGGTCTCTGTACCCTCGCCTGGGCTAAGTAGAAGGCAGGATGAGGGCAAGGTACCTCTCACATTGACATTTAGGGACAAATGTTTTTAAGAGATGTTTCTGTGCTTCAAGAACTATGGTGGTCTGTGACCCTGAGCCTGGTTCTGGGCTTCCCGGTCGTTCAGGGGCCACATCAGAGAGAGACGCCTGAGGAAGAAATTAACAGTTTTCGGGAGTCTGAGTATTAGATTGAGCCAGGCAAAGCCCCGCGCCTGCTCACCCTGGCTGATGACAGTGATGGG
>LOJH01054830.1:0-11964 GCA_001685095.1 Ellobius talpinus | reverse complement strand
AAGTGGTATTACTGGGTCTTGAGGAAGGTTGTTTCCTAATTTTCTGAGAAATCTATTTGTGGCTATTTTGAAGGGTGTTGTTTTCCTCATTTTTTTTCTCAGTCCATTTATTGTTTGTATAGAGAAGGGCTATTGTTTTTTTAAGATACTTTTGTATCCAGCTACTTTACAGTCCTGTTATTTTAAACCACCCAGTTTGTGACACTTTATAATAACAGTATTATTTTTGTTTTTGAGACAAAGTCTTGCCATGTATGCCCTGGAACTCCCTTTGTGGACAGGTTGGCCTCGTGCTGGCTGTGATCTGCCTGCTTCTGCCTCCCCAGTGCAGGAATTACAGGTATGTATCACTGTCTTAATTAGGGTTTCTATTGTTGTAAAGAGACATCATGACCACAGCAACTCTCATAAGGAAAGCATTTTAATTTGGGCAACTTACAGTTTCAGAAGTTTAATCCATTATCATCATGGTGGGATATGGCGGTGTGCAAGCAGACATGGTTCTGAAGAAGGAGCTGAGAATTCTACATCTTGATCCATAGGCAAGGGAAGTGAACTGAGTCTTCACTGAGCACAACTTGGGCATAAGAAACCTCAAAGCCCACCCCCACAGTGACATACTTGCTCCAACAAGGCCACATCTCTTAATAGTATCATTCCCATATAAACTTATGGGGGTCAGTTACATTCAAATTACCATAATCACCATGCCCAACTTCTGAAAATATTAATTGCATCTTCCCCACCTACCCCCACTACATTTCCAACAGATTTTATTTTGCTTCTGTTTGGGATAAGGTCTCATGTAGCCTAGAATGACTTCAAACTAATTAGTAACTGAAGATGACCTTGAACTCTCCAGCCTCTACCACCTGAATGCTGTGATTATGTGTACAACCATACCCAGCCTCAAATTTGTTTTTGCTTCTTTGTTTTGTAATGACTGGGTTAAGAGAAAACAAAACATGGCTGGGATGATGGCTCAGTAGGTGAAAAGCTATGAAAATGAAGAGGACCTGAGTTCAAATCCCAGCACCCACATGGCCTATGCCTGAAATCCAGTAGAGCGGGGTGAGGAGTGGATACAGGTGGATCCTGTGAGCTCATTGGCTAGCAGGCCTGGCTGAGATGGCAAACTTCAGGTTTAGTAAAAGACTCTGTCTCAAACAAACAAACAGGCCTCCAAGTACACTGCGTGCACTCGACAAACCTACTAGTGGACTGTTAAATAAAAATAAACCTAAAACATGTAAGGTACAAAATGCTAGAGGAAGATACCCCCATATCTCTGACCTCTGAATGCATGGACTCATGCACACTTGTGTTCATCCCCCATATCCATAAACTGGGGAGATGGCTCGGTGGATAAATTGCTTGGCATACTACTATGAGTGCCTAAGTTGGATTCCCCAGCATCAGTATAAAAAGAACTAGACGTGGTGGTGCGCACTTGTCATTCCAGAGTTGGGAGGTGGATCAAAAGGCTCCCCTAGGCTCACGGGCTAGTCAGCTAAGCCTAACCAGTGAGTCTCCGGTCCCAGTGAGGACGGACCTTTCCTCAAAAGCAAGGGAAGATGGCACCTGAGAAATGGTACCATAGATTGGCTGATCTCGGGCCTACACAAGCATGCACATGTGCACACAAACCTGCATGTACACACACTGAAGGAGGGATACAACGCTAAATTGTTTTTACTTTTTATTTTATAGCCGGGACAAACAAGTGCAGAATATGTTCTGTATAAAACACAGTGAAGATTCAAAAATGCTGGTGCTCTTTTAGCAAGATTTCCATCTCTGCTGTTTGGAATTTAGGCTGCAGTCCCCATTTTGGGGTGGGTGTGAATTGAGTCTCAAGTGTGTGCAGCAGTCTCACTTAAGGTTGTTGAGGTTCTCTGAGAGTGAGCAGCATTGTAACCTGACTACTATAGACAAGATCCAGCTTACAGGATGTGATGATGTGGCACCAAGGCCAGTCCTACTGGGGTCCCACCTGCGTTCTATGCTTCCCTTGGGTCACTTCCAACCATCCTCCTGCTACTTAGAGCAGGAGAGAGGTATAGTCTCAACCAAGTCTTCCAAGTCACGTAGGGCTCAGTCATGACAAGCTCAAAAGAGGCTTGAGTTTCAGTTTACCCTAAGGTAATACCTGGTTTCAAGAAAGACCACCTAGGCCCCACCCAGGAATGCACCACCCAAGAGAAAACACCTAACACTCCAAAAGCCCAGCACAAAGCACACCCATCCCCCTTTCACCAGAACAGGCCTAGATATGGTGTAGGACAATTCTGTATTCTGTCAATTATGTTTTAAATAAATGCTGATTNTTCTGGGAAGGAGGAAGCCCATTCCTCCCCAGTCCTGTCCAGACATTGAAGAAGGAAGATGTGACCTACCCACTGAAAAAGGTACCGAGCCATGCGGCTAACATATACTAGAATAATGGGATAATATAAGTTATAAGAGTTAATAAGAAGCCTGAGCTAATGGGCCAATCAGTTTATAACTTATGTAGACTTCTGTGAGATTCTTTGGGGCTAAATGGCTGGGGAACCAGGCAGGACAGAAACCCCAACAAGCAGGCTCTCATGTTACACAGACAAATGTCAGCTAATCAGGGGTCATGAACCTTAGAAATCCCTCACCCTAACCTCTGCTATTATAAAAAACCCCACCCTAACTGAACTCGAGACTCTTCGATCGTGCCAATGCGTTGGACACATGGAGAGTCCAGATTTGAACTTGAATAAAGACTCTTTGATTTTACATATGGGACTTGGTCTTCTTGTTGGTTTTGGGGTGACAGCAATCTGGGCATAGCAAGTCACACTGGAATGGTGAAGTCTCAGACACTGTGGTTTACAATTGGAAGCTTCTGAGAGGCTCTCACAAACCCCCCTACAACATCTGCCTGCCCTGTAGGCACCTTGTTATTGTGATTCTTATTTGGTACAGAGAGTCTCTGCTGCTGATCTCTTGGGATTCTTTCTAGCAGTTTAAGCAACCTAGGTAGGCCCTCGGGCCTTGAGGGAAATTAGGTGCAGGGAGTGGAAGAGAGGGCCTCGTGGGCCTCTTGACCCCTTGGGAATATGGCAGATGCTTAGAAAACAATTACGCCAGAATAAGCTTCTCTAGCAGCAGTCAGGCCTGCTCAGCTCTGCTTTCCCAGGAACGGTGCTCCCTTCTGGGAAGAAGAGCTTTAAACTGAAGATTATCTTAGCTGTTCTAGAAACAGTGAGAACAACCCATTTATGCCCTCTGCATTATCCGATGGGAGACTGTGATCCATCTACATAAAACACCTATTGTCATTTAGCAAATTAGTCCCAAGTTTAGTCCCAGTTTCTGAGGCTCAGTTTAGGTGACTGGTCCAGTTTGGGGTCTTCTATGGGACTACAATCAGTATGTACTCAATCAACCCAAGGCTTTTCTGGGTGGAGGAACTCACTTTCAAGATGGTTTCCTTGTGCTGATGGCTGGAGGCCTCTTCCACTCATGCTTGTATGGATGCTTCTGTTCTGTACCATATGGATGAGGGTGAGAAATCGTCTGGGTTGATCCAAGACTGAGGGAGTTCTCAGAATGTAAGAGTTTCTATAATAAAACCAGGATGGTCCTAGTAACCTCAAGACTAGTTGGTCACCCTCTATGGGTTTCTCCACAAGGCTGTTCACAGCATGCAGTGTCCTGAAATGGTGGCCAAGTGGGAAGTATTTTATAGCCTAATCTTGGAAGGAGCATAGCATGCACCTAAATGTATATTTCTGTTACATTCCATTGGCCCAGCACAGACCAGCTCTGATAGACAAGAGGCATGACTATCAAGATGAAAACCATCAAGATGAGAATCATCTTTGAGGCTGGCGCCCCGTTAAGCTAGAATTAGATTCTTGTGTGTGTGTGTGTGTGTGTGTGTGTGTGTGTGTGTGTGTGTATTTCTCATCAGCTGGCCTCAAACTCATTATGGCTTTGAACTCCTGATCCACCTGCCTCTACCTCCATCATGCTGAAATTACAGGTGGGTGTCGCCAGACCTGGTTGGAATTATTTTCCCAACACCCATATCTGCACATCATTTCTCTGCCTTAACAGGTCTCTCTGTGGTGGCCCTATTCTGGATTAGGTCTTTTGAAGCTGCAGGCCTCTGAAGCTCAGTGGGAGTGGGATCCAAAACGATTCTCTCAGCAGGCTGACAGCTGGTGCTGCACTCAGAGGAGTCCTCCTTTTCCACATGGAGCCTCTCCATACAGAACAGCTGTGTTCTGATGATGCTTTCAGAAGAAGAATTGGAACTGCCAGCCTTCCTGGGAACAGACATCCTTCAACATACTGTAATGCATCCTCCTCCCAAAGCTGTCAGAGGGCAGGGAAGTTAACACTACTTTTTGCAAAGAGTGTGTGTGTGTGTGTGTGTGTGTGTGTATGGCATGCACATGTGTGTGTGCATGGGAAATATATGAGTCTACCATGCTCTCTACAGTTCATACTTTGGGGTTTCTCCAAGAAATGCACAAAATTCTCAAGGCTAAGGGCTAGCCATACACTCTCAAAATTAGTATGTTCGTTACCATACTCCATTGCTGTTTACAGAGCACCGTGTAAAGGGCCTTGTGCACACAGCCATTCTATCTTCATTGAATTCTCCTATTGATCCCATGAGGAAGGCTTTCTTTTCGTTTTGTGGATGGGAAAGCTGCATTTTCAGGAGATTAAGTTACTTGGCCAAGGCCAGAGTGATAATGGTGAATTCCAAATTAGTGTTTTGAAGCACTCCCTATTTCTTTTTACTTTAATTAGCTAAATTTTTAAAACTTATTTATTATAAGGAATTTTCCTTTTTAAATGAAATTATAAAGTGAATTTGTGAGATTATATTGTTTGGGTTTAGGGATAAGAGGAGTGTTAATATAATTGTTTTGTTTTATTGGGGGTATTTTTTGTCTTTTTTTAGTTTGTTTTGATTTTCATTTTTTGTTGTTTTTTTTTGGGGGGGGTTGAGACACGTTTCTCTGTGTAGGCTTGGCTATCCTCACTCTGTAAGACCAAACTGGCTTTGAACTCAGAGCTCTACCTGCCTGTGCCTCCTGAGTGCTGGGATTAAAGGTGTGTGCCACCACTGCCAGGTGTGGGTTTTTTTGTGTGTGTGTGTGTGTGTGTGTGTGTGTGTGTGTGTGTGAGCGTATACTCCTGTGAGAGAGTAAGAGAGAATGAAGTTGGGTGGGTAGGGAGGTTGAGAAGGACCTGAGAGGAACTGGGGGAGGGAAAATATGGTGAAAATATATTGTAGGAAAAATTATTTTAAATCAAGAAGTGGGGGCCGGAGATATGGCTCAGTGATAATAGCATTTATTGTTCTTGCAGAGGACCCGCCTGGGTTTGATTACAGAAGAACCACATAGTGATTCTCAACTGGCTATTACTTCGGTTCCAGAAGATCTAATGTTCTTGTTTGGGCTCCACAGGTACCAGGCACACATGGGGTGCATACATCCAAGCAAAATGCTGATACACATAAAATAGAGTAAATCTTTTTTTAAAGCAACAAATAGTGGATCTTAAGCCAAGGTTCTGCTGTGCAACACAGGCTGATTTGTATGTAGTTCATTACACAGTCCAGATTACACTCAATCCTGCCTCCTCTTTCTGGAGTGCTGTAATCACAGGCACATGTCCCTCTTTAGGACTCACACTATTAGAATTCTACCTTTCCAGTGCCAGTCCCTGCCCTGCGAGCGGTTCACACCAGGAGGCCACTCCACAGCCCATGTCCCCTCATCAATATAGCGGCTATATGAAGAGTCACATTGAACTTCTCAGCCTAGGTAGGTAAAGTCCCCAGATGCTGCAGCCCCCATTGCTGTGTCTCAGCCTATATAGATGAGCTGCCAGCAGAAGGAGCAGTGAAATGTAGGTTTGGACAATATTTGTTATGCAATAGTGGAAATCACAATCAGATATTTGTGCTTTCTTGGGTGAACCCCAGCAGGGCCTGTAAAGGGAGGGGTCCTACCCTGGGAAGTGGTTGAAGTAGGGAGCCTTTGAATGGTCAAGGGAGGACAGTGCACATAGGAGGTTGGGTCTACCTCTGACATTTTCCCTTGTTCCCCAACCCAGCTGGAAAAACTTTATAGAGTCACAAGACCAGGAAGAGAAACTGTGTGTGGACGAATTAACAGAAAACCAGGCAAGATTCCCAGAGTAAATAGTGTTGATTCTTAGCACAAAGGAGGGCTTTGCTGCTGATGGTTGAACTCACAGAAACAGTCATTGCCTGTTTGTGACAGATTGACTATTTTTTGAATTTTTCTAATTTCAGAAAACTGACCATAACAAGTGCTATTTAAACATGGAGAACACAGAGAGCCCTTGGAAACATCTAAACACTGTACACAGTTCCTGAGGGGAATAAGAGGGTTCTTGTCCTAGGACACTGGTCTACACAGTCTTGTACACAGGACTGACGCCAAGATGACCTTGAGTTAGCCCTCGTTGGCTACTAGATCCCAACTCCTTTCGGGAATGAACTGGGCAGAAGGGACCCCAAATGTCTCGGGAAGAGAGTGACTTGTTGGCCAGCATTAGTCTCATTCGTTTACTCTCCAACCCCTCACCTCTCAGCCTTTCCCACTTCAGAAGTTCTCAAGTTTGAGGGCATCTGTAGTATCTGGGCACTATGTAAAAGATGGTAATCCCAGAGTTCTTCCTGGTCTACCGGTTTAGGGTTAGTTTTCAGCAACTTAGTTTTGATGACAACTAGGTGATTCCTTGGTACCAGGTTGATTTCAGATTTGTTTGATTTTTTTCCTTTGTTCTGTTTTGCTTGTACTCAGCTGGCATCAAACTCTCAGAAGTACTCCCACCTCACCGTCTCAAGTGTTGGGGTTATGGACTTGGGTCATCATGCCCAGTAGCTTGAATCTGGGTGTGTTGACAACAACTCAGGAGGTTGAGATGACTACATAGTGAAACCCAGTCACAAAACACAGACGGAAACTGGGCAGTCTCAGGTCTTCACTGAAACAGAGAGTCAGTGAGAAGACGCTGGCCCTATAGATGGGATTGTCCAAGCATGGGAGATCAACAAAGCCATAGGAACAAAAGTTTATTCTATTTTGCTCCAAGACATTTTTCAACACCTCTGTCAGGTTTGTTTTATTCATTCATTTATTTATTTATTTGTTTGTTTGTTTGTTTGTTTATTGTGCATGTGTATCTTACTGTAGTACATTTCTGAGAAAGCTTTCTTTAGAAGAAAAGAATTGCAGATGTGACTTAGCTCAGTGCTAGAGTGATTGCCTAGCAGCTCAAACCCTGCATTCAATCTCCAGCATCAGGGAAAATAAAATGATATAAAGCAAAAAAAAAGTGAATACAGGATGGTAACATTCACATTTTTTTCCTTTCAAGACAGGTTCTCAAGCCCAGCTGATTTCAGACTCACTAGGTAGCAGAGGCTGACCTTGAACTTCTGATCTTCCTGCCTTCACTTCCCAAAGGCTAGGATTGTAGACAGGCCCCATAACACCTGACTTTATATCGGTCTAGAGATCGAACCCAGGGTTTTGTCCATGGTAGGCAGATTCTCTATCAGCCAAGCTACTTCCTCATGGTACTTTCAAGTTCTCAGAAGATTGCAAAGAGTCAAAGCCAGCCTGGGCTACATAGACCCTGTTTTAAAAAACAAAGAAAGAACCTTCTGTTTGATCCCTTGTGGCTGGGGTTGGAGGGGAGATGAAACTAATCAGAAGGTTAGGGCAGAATACAGGATGTTAACTGTGCTCAGAAACTGAAGATCAGTATGGGCAGCACAGTGAGACCACTCTCAAAAAAGAGAAAGTTTAATTACCAAACTCTCTCCTGTTAAACCAAAACCTAAACTAAAACAAAATCAACCAACCAAACCAAACAACCTTCTGTAGCAGTAGGATGTAGAGAGACTGAAGACCTAAGGCCAAATCTGGAGACATCCATGTCTACCATCTCATCAGTTGATAAGGAGAAAAATGTGGGCGCATTTCTATAGTAGGATATATGTCTATGTCTAGGCATTTGTTCTGTTAAGGTAGATCTCAGGTTGATCTTGAACTCATGATCCTCCTGCCTCACAATCTTCAGCATTTGTCTATGGCATGTACCACCATAACAGTGGGATATTATATGTTCAGTCCTAAAAACTAAAGAGGTTCCTGCTACAATACAGAATAATTTCATTAATGCTATTCCAACTGAAAGGAATCAGATACAAAAGGCCACACATTGTGGTTGATAGAGACAGCCAGAACAGGCACAATTGATTGAGACAGAAGGCCAGCTGCTTGCTGCCTTGGGGGATGGGGTTGGAAATTAGAAATGACTTCTTGGCAATATATGACTTCTTCTGAGGATAGTGAAATGTTCTGGGTCTAAAGTATGGTGAAAGTCAGCCCACACTGTGAATACACTGTGGTACTTTTCCCCCCCTCCAAAACAGGGTTTCTTTATATAAAGTCTTGGAACTAGTTCTGAAGACCAGGCTGGCCTCAAGCTCATAGATATCTGCCTGTTTCTGCCCCACCAGGTTCTGGGATAAAAGGTGTGAGCTATCATCATCCATTTTAATAATGTCTTATCATACTTAAAATAATTCCACTAAAACAACCATTTTGCCTTCTCCTGATGAAGAACTGGAGATCCCCCAGCCTGTCAGAGACCAGGAAAGGTCACTGACAGAACCTATTACAGCACACTGCTGTAGGCTGATGTTTCTGTCCCACCAGCAGCTCTCAAATAAACACTTAGAGGCTTAATATTAACTACAAATTATCAGCCAATAGCTTAGACTTATTACTAGCTAACTCTTAAATTTTAAATTAGCCCATATTTCTTATCTATGCTTTGTCATGTGGCTCAGTATCTTTTCTCCTCTTTGCTCATCTTGCTTCTCTCTGTGGCTGCTGACAACTCCAGACTCTGCCCTTCCTCTCCCCATTCTTTCTGTGTGAGGCTGTCTCACCCAACCTCATCCTGCCCAGATATAGGCCAATCAGCCTTTTATTAACAATGAGAGAAATACATATTTACAGTGTACAAAGATTGCTCCACATCATGTTGCTTCTCTTTTTCAATCTCACTGCATCCCCAATACCCTGAAGGAAAAACAAGCAACAAACAAAACTGAGTTTCCTGCCTTTCTGTGAATTGCCCACATATCCAGCCCTCCCTACCTCCCAGACCACAGTTCACCTTGCTCCCTCTCAGGGGACCTGAGCCGTCCTTCTGCTGGCTCCAGAACCTGCTCCCTTCAAGTGTGTGGAATGAAAAGCAAACTTACTTCCATCTTCAGATTTAAGCACATGCCACAGTGCCACAGGGGCTGCTGCAGCTGTCCAAGATAGTTGCTAAGGACTGCACTGATACCTTACATTGCAGACGTCCTTTTGTTTCCCACACTACAGCAGAACAGACAGCCTAGAGGAGCTGATGAGGGTCTCAGGGTTGTCTAGGATTGATCCCAGCTTGATGTATTAGTGTGCGGTCGGCTAATCTCTGACTTTCAGACAGCATGAATCTGTTTTACAGTTGGCAGTTAGTGAAGACTTGGTAGATTGAGTGTGGTGGCACAAATCATGAACCCGAGTACTTGTGAGGGAGAGGTAGGAGGATTAGGAGTTCAAAGCCAGGGGCTGGAGAAAAGGCTCAGGGATTAAGAGTACTTGCTCCTCTTCCAGAGGACTTGGTAGTTCCCAACTATCTGTAACTCCAGTACCAGTAGACCTGGGGCATTCTTCTGACCACTTCTGGTACCAGACATACATGTGGTACACATACATACATTCATGGAAAACATTTATACACACACGTGTAAAATAAATAAATCTAAAAAAAAAGTTGAGGGCCAGATTGTATTTATAGGGTGAGCTCAAGGCCATATGGAGCAAAATGAGACCCTGTGTGGAAATGATGGAGCTAGAGAGATAGGGGAGTCAGCAAAGGGCTTCCTGTCTGAGCGTGGAGACCTGGCTGATCTCTAGAACCTACATAAGGTGGTTGTGGTGACCTGCAATCCCAGGTGGGAAGGCTGAAGCAGACAGATCCCTGGAGCTCACTCACCAGCCAGTCAAGTCTACTCGGTGAGCTTTAGGCCAATTACACATCCTGTTTCAAAATTCAAGGTTAATGTCCACTGAGGAATGACTTCTGAGCTTAACTTCTGGTCTCTACATGCATATGTACATGTCACCAGCGCGTAAACAGATCCATGTAGACAACGTGAAGAGGGTTGAGGATATAGCAAGTAGGAGAGTGACCGCCTAGCATGTGTTGCTATAGGTTCAATCTCTCCTCCCCATCTCCCAGCTCCTCATATACCCTGGGCTGGCCTCAAACTCAATACATAGAAAAATGTCCTTGCATCTGATTCTCTTGCTGTCGCCTCCGAGTAGATTAGTGCATCACCATGCCTAACCTGGTCAGTTTTTGAGACAGAAACATTCACAAGCCTGGGATGAAAGTGGGCAAGAGAAAGGAAGGGCTCATTTGTTCCCAGCACCTCCCCGCCTCTCCCCTACTACCCCACCACCTCTCCCACTCCTCACCCCCACCCCATCACTTTGCCCAGGCTTTTGATTGGTTCCTGCTCTGACCTTACCTTAGTTAGAATCTCAAAACTCATCATGGGGTTTTTAAAAACCTCATTAGCATACAAACTGGCAATTGCAAGATGCAGGAAATTTACTCTCTGGAAATTTACTGAACTGTAAGCTGGGAGACCTGACTGAGTGGGAAAAGTGGTTATGCTCGCCAGCCTTCACTGAGGCTAGATGAGGACGGGAATGGGGGCATGGAGTCCCCAGAAGGTGGCCATCTCCTTTCAGGCTCACCAAGGCAGACTGCAGAGCAGCAGAGTCTGTGCTTTCTAAGTCATCATTTGAGACAGAGGAAGGTGAATTCCCATAGTAAAGTACTGTACTCAGGGTGGAGTTAGGGCTTGAGGCGGGCCCTGGTTGGGCCTTCTTGTTTGGGGTTCTTGTTTATTTGAGACACAGTCTCATGAAGCCTAAGTCAGCTTCATATAAAAGGCTTAGCCAGAGATGACCTTGAACTCCTGACCGTACTGGGATTACTGCCCTGTACACACAGCCCAACCTGACCTTGGGTGGTTGTGTGTGATTTCAGCATCGTGTGGACAGAAGCCTCACCTCCTTGCCAGCCGAGAAAGGTCTCCCAGGACAAAAGCATTTAAAAAGCACTACACACTCTGTGTCTCACCGGATTATGAAATGCACAGCTCTGCTCAATGCTCCAAAAGGCCTTGCAGGAAAGAAACTTGCTTCGGTGTTAGGTAGCCCAATGTTTCCCAAACTCATTTGACCTCAGACTTCCTTTGTGCCCATTTTCCACTCACATACAGCCTGGGAGAGCCAAGGTCTTAATTAGTTTTTGGGAGGCAAGAATTCTACCACTAAACTACCAATGGTCTTTAATTTTTTTGGTACTTTGGTACAGGAGTGTGGGCAAGTGTTTTGCCACTGAACTACACTCTCAGTCTTATTACTTTTATTATTATTATTATTGCTGTTTTAAGATGTATTTATTTGCACGCATGTGTGTGAGGCTGTGTGAGTGTGTGCCATGTGGGTGTAGGTGTCCACCGAGGCTAGAGGAATCAGCGTTATAAGCACTTGTGAGCTGCTATATGTTGGTGCTGGGAACCAAACTCTGGTCCTCTGGAAGTGCAGTAGGAGTTCTTAACCACTGAAACATCTTGTCAGCCCTCTTTTTGTTTTATTTTGAGACAGGGTCTCACTAAGTGCCTAGGCTGGCCTTGAACTCACTCTGTAGCCCGGGTAAGCATTGAGCTTGCAGTCCCCCTTCATCAGCCTCCAGAGCAACTGGGATTTCTCATCTGTATTGGTGTAGGAGATCCTTTTGTTGTGTGTTGCTTTCATTGGTTAATGAATAAAGAAATTGCCTTGGCCTAGTTGA
>LOJH01054829.1:0-11964 GCA_001685095.1 Ellobius talpinus | reverse complement strand
AAGGGTGGAGGGGAGAGGCAGGGAGGGGAGCAGAGAAAAATGTAGAGCTCAATAGATATCAATAAAAAAAAGAAAAAAAAAACAAATGTGGTCGGGCAGTGGTGGTGCATGTCTTAAAGCGCAGACCAAGGCTGGCCTGGTCTATAAAGTGAGTTCCAGGACAGGCAGGACTGTTCCACAGACAAACCGAATCTCGAAAAGCCAAACAAAACAAAACAATTGAGTCCCAGTAACCCAGCTATTTGAATTCTTTTAATGTTGGGAGATGTGTTCACAGGTTTTGGAGTGCATCATAGCTGAAACAAAGCTTTGAAAATAACTTAAAGTTAACCTAAGATATTTTTATTAAATAGCTTTGAGATGAAAAACCTAAGAAGACAATGACAATCTAGAGTTTTAAAAGGCACATAGTTGAGTGATGAATGCCTTAATGTCAGGCATCCAGAACAAAGAAGCCAAATTATCACTAGCTGACATGTTTTACTTGCTAGGATTGGTTGATGACCACAGGTGATGAATAATTCCTTATACCCATCTCTGCCTTCAACCTCCTGATATAAAAAACTTTTGATGAGTGGGTATGTACCCTAAAGTAGAGCTGATTCTTTTTCATACATATAAGTTTAGATTTGTGATTCCTTTAAGATTTCTTATAAGATTATCTTTCAAGATAAGTAATAAAGTGATTGTTCTTTCTTTGTAACTGCAAAATGCAGCCTGCCAGTAAATGAATTTCTTGCTTGCTTACACACTGTTAATCTGTAAGTTGCCTGGGTATGTGTGTATGAGGGTTCTTGGGATTTTTCACCTGTAATACATCAAATGTTTAATCCTGTAAAGGATATGGAAAACATGACGGTTTTACTTATACTCATTGTAATCATTTACTTGAAAAGCAGAATGTAGCCACATTGTAATTTTTATATTGCCTGAAAATTTTTGCTGGGGTATATAAACTGTAAGGAAAAGAATAGAGAGAGAGAGTTAAAATGAGTTAGAAGGAAGACAAGAATGAGTTAAAAGGAAAATATCAAGAATAAAGATAAAATTAGGAGGAAAATATCAAGAATAAGAGAAGGAAATCACCAGAAAAATAAATAGAGAATGCAAAAGAAGAATAAAGGTCTGAAGGAAACCATCAAGAGTGTGTGTGTCTTTTCCCCTTAACCCCCTCAGATAAAAAAGTCATAAAAGAGGAACTCTGTGGATTCCCTTTGAGTCCCGTGCTGCTGAAGGCTGGCCCTCCAGGCAGTGATATCATATATACTTTTGAAGTCTTGAGATTTGAAGGGTGCCCTGGTTAGTAAACTGAGGCAGTATAGCTAGGGTGTGGAAGCTGAACCCTGCCAACTTCCTTGCCTTATTTATCTCTTTCACTTGACTGTATCAGTACTATCTTCTATATAACTGGTAAACCAAGTATTTACCAGAGTTCTGTGAGCCATTCTGACAAACTTTTGAGAATTTATAATTTACAGCTGGCTGACTGAAGGTATTAGAATTCAGGGACGGGAGAGATGGCTCAGTGGTTAAGAGCATTTACTGTTCTTGTAGAGGACCTGAGTTCAGTTCCCAGCACCCACATCAGGTAGCTCACAACTGTCTATAATTCCAGTTCCAGAGGACTCAATGTCACCTTGTGGCCTCCATGGGTACTGCACGCATGCGGTGCACTTATAGGCAAATAGGTCCACACATATACATATAAATAAAAATAAGTAAAAAACAAACAAAGAAACAAAACCCCCAGTACTTGCAAGTAGCATATGATGTGGGGGCAGCCTTGTGAGGTTGAATCCTTTACTTGTGATGTTTGATGCTAAGTCCAAGAAGCTAAGTCTAAGAACTAAAATGAATACTAAAAGTTGCTGAATTTGGTTATTTTTGGTTACCTAGGGCATACTATGCTATGTAGGAACAACTTAATTTTTCTTTCTGATATAATTTATAATAAACTAGAGAGGGTGTGGTTGAACATAGAGTCCCTGCCTCAGCCTTCTCCATGCTGGGGTTAAGCCTCTATGTCACTACGTCTAGTCACTTATCTTTTTTCTTTTCCTGTGTTAGAGATGGGATCCGGGATCTAGTGCATGCCAGGCAGTGCACCAATGAACTGCATCCCCAGTCCCCAGCCGTAAATTCGTTTTTCTCTTAGAGCAGTGCTTCTCAACCTTCCTAATGCTGTGACCAACAGTTCATGATATGCTGATCACAACTGATGAATATTTGTATACTGTGTGAAAAATGTATTGCTGTGATTGTTGTAGTAAAAAGCTGAACGGCCAATAGCTAGACAGGAGGTATAGCTAGGATTTCTGAGGAGAAAAAGGAAAAAGAAAAGGAATCTAGGTGTGCAAGAGACACCAGGAGCCATGGAGAGGAAACAGGAGGTGCAAAATGGAAGAGAGGTAATGCCATGTGATAGAACATAGATTAATATAAATGGGTTAATTTAAGTTATAAGAGCTAGTTAGGAACAAGTCTAAGTTATGGGTGAAGCTTTCATAATTAGTAAGTCTCCATGTCGTAATTTGGGAGCTGGCTGGTGGGACAGAAAAAGACTCGTTACACCCAACCATAAAATTATTTTTGTTGTTACTTCATAACTGTAATTTTGCTACTCTCATAATTGTAACATGATTATCTGTGTTTTCCGATGGTTGTAGGTGACCCCTGTGAAAGACTCATTCAACCCCCAAAGGCATCATAAACAAGGTTGAGAACCACTGTTCTAGAAATGGACTTAGGGTCTTACATATAGCAGGCAAAGGCTTTAGACTAAACTTCCTCACTCAGCCATTAAGGAATTATTTCTGAGACAAGGTCTCCTGCAGCCCAGGTTGGCTTCAAACTCACTATTTAGCAGAAGATGACCTTGAACTTCTGATTTTCCCATGTCCATTTCACAAGTGTTGGGATTATAAAGTATATGCCACTAGACCTGGCCATAAGTCTTAGTATAGCTTTTATCAAAAGTATTGTTTTTCAGGAGTATTCTGGTCACTTTTTTTGTTTTGACTTTTTAATTAGGTTCTCACTTTGCAGCCCTGGTTGGTGCAGAATTGGACATGTAGGGATCCCTCTGCATCTACCTGCTTAGGGCTGGGAACAAAGGCATAAACCCCAACATCCAGCTCTTTAGTTTTGGTACTGGAGATTGAACCCAGGGCCTCAAACATGCTAATGTGCTCTATCTCTAAGTTACCCGCTCCCCAGCCCCTTATGGCTACTTTTCTGTCCTTGTTCAGATAGGGATGTATAAAATATATGTAGAAGGATAAAGGAGAAAAGAAACTGAATAACCTGTCATTGACTAAGTGAAAAGGCTGCTTATGAACATTTTATTCTTTTTGAAATAAATACTATGTTGTAAAACTATCCATGACTAAGATTTATAATATACAGCAAGCAGGTACAACAGAGAGCCAGCACAGTGAGTTTTAAAATGAGCCATTCTAATTTAGGGGAGATACCAACCATCAGCACTAGACACATATGCTAGTAATAAACTCACAAGAAGAAAGAATCATAAAAGTTAAGGAAGAGGAGCAACCTGTCATAAGAAAAGAGTTTCTTGAGATAATAGTGGTGTTGGGTCATCTGTGAGGCTCTACTCTGTTCCCACTTCGAGTTCAGTACCTGACAGAGCAGCTGCCACAGAAAAATTTGCTGATAGGCTTTCAGGCACTAGAATTTTACACGTTTTACATAGCCTCTCATATAAAAACTCTCCTAGCAACTTCTCTCTTCATTATCTTTACTTCATTAGCTCATTATATATGCTGTAATTTATACAATAAGTATATTATTTAAGAGTACTTCAACAAGTACAAGATTATGACACTGAATAGGATAGACTCTAAACTGCTTGGATCAGATCTTGAAATCACATGATCCAAGCAAAGTCAAAATGAAATCGGTTCATATAACACCAAAATAAATGAAGTGAGACAGAGTCTGCCTTACAAGTTTATCAGTGACCTCTTATATACACATGTATTTCGCAGCATGGTTGCCAGTCCTTCCATGTGATAGCACAGACAGGGTCCAATGATGAGACTCTACAATGAGACATGGTCAGGAGGAAGTGATGACTTTCAATCACCTTTCTTTCCTTCAATTTTAATTTAGTTTGGGAGAGAAAGAAGTCCATTTTCATCAGCTGTATCCAGGATTTTACAGATTACTGGAGATTCAACCTGAAGAACAAAAGCAATGACATTAGAAAATAACATATCTTCTCCTCAATGAATATATTTGCTAACTGTACAAGTTCTTGATTTGGATAAACCACCCAACATTTTCCCTACAAATTAGACTTTTTTTTTGAGATAGGGTTATGTTAGCCTTGAACACTTGGTAATCTTGAGTGTTGGGTTATAGACAGGTTCTATGATGCCTGGCTTAATAAAGATAACTGCAAAACTTTTTAATCATTCATATAAAATATGAGATAGGTAAAGAAAATATTTTTTTATTTCTAAGTAAATATGCCAATGGAGACAAGATAGAAAGGATGGGAAAATGTATGGAGTTTGTAGTCAGAGTTTACCTGACAAGAACAGAAAAACATTATGGCAAAATAACCAGCTCTATTTAAAAGACAGAGAAAACACTACCTTAAAGATGAGTCAGCTGTCATGATAACTGTGAAAAACAAAACAAAACCCAAACACATACCAGGAAAAACAGTAGACAACATGTGACTAGAGAAAAAGAATCATAAGAATTCAATGGAATAGTAAGAGACGGTAAGTGTTTCACAGATGGACTCAGCCATAAACCGGACATAAAAAAGAAGTGCTTAGTGAAACTGGTGAAAGTTAGCAGAAATGACCCGCATTTACACACAGGGTAGGCTAGTGGAGAAGTGTAATCAAAGGAAGTTTCTGAGATTTTGAACAATTTTAAACAATTTCCAATTAATATGTTTAATTAGAATTTCAGGCCGGGCAGTGGTGGCGCACACCTTCAATCCAAGCACTTGGGAGGCAGAGACAGGCGTATCTTTGTGAGTTCGAGGACAGCCTGGTCTACAGACTTAGTTCCAGTACAACCAAGGCAACACATAGAAACCCTTTTTCTAAAAACAAAAACCAAAATAAATAAATAAATAAATAAGAATTTCAGAAACAGAAGAAAAAAGGAATAGGGCAGAAAAAAACCTTGAGGAGATAATGGCCAAAATTTTTCTAAAATTTATATGAACCCACAAGTCCTAGAAGCTATATATAGTTTAGAGGACAAGAACAGAAAATAGGACACTTAGAACATAATCAAAGTTAGTATTATAGAGTCTTTAGAAAAAACCTAAGAGGGTGTTTCCATGACTCTGAGGTAGCAAAAACTTCTTAGGACACACACACACACACACACACACACACACACACACAAAACAGTACCCATAAAGAAAAACAAAAAACTGAGCATAACAGAATAATAGTTTTGTTTATAAGAACACATTTTAAAAGGTGAAGCTGCCACAGAGTATGAAAAAGGTGTGTACATTACAAAGAGTTTGTGTCTAAAATATTTTTGAACTCCTAGAATCAAGCCATGAAAAGATAAGTAACAACTGCAAAACTGGGTAAGAGATTGATAACGATTCTATTCCTTCACCAGCAGTCAGGCTCCTTTGAATCTCTGACTGATTATGTCGTGGGCCCTGTCTCTGGCCTGCCTAGTCCATTTGTAGCAAGAGAGAGCCTCCACACTCAATTTCTGATCACTCTGGCTGCTTAGTAAGAAGCTCAGACTCTTCATGTCTCTGTGATTTTCTACTAACTCCTTTCTCTTGGTCTGTTGGCTACTGATCCTGAGCTGTCTCTTCTGTACTTAGACTTGAGCTTTACCTATTTCTGCTACCGCAATAATTTACGTATCTCGAATTTCATTTATGCATACAATGCATTTTGATCAAATGCCCTTCCTTTCAAGTCTTGGTACAGATAAACAGTACTGAAGAAAGTCTTCTTAACCATTTGAATATGTATCAGAATAACTTTTTCTTTATTAAAGTCTGGTTAGATGTAAGGCTTCACGAAAGTATATGAACGTCAATAACGACATAAACAGGTGTTCAGTACCATTCTTTGTATGAGGAATGTAAACTAAACCGCTACAATGACTAACAAAGAAGACTGGAAATAAAGCTAGTGAGGAGATGGAGTAACTAGACTCTCACGCACTGTAGGTAGATTTAAATGGCACTAGTATTTTGGTGAATCAATTAGTAGAATGTATCTCATATGACTTAGAAATTCCACTCACAGGTATTTATTTAAAATGAGTGAAAACACATAACCAGAGAAAGAATTGTGAAAATAGTTCATAGTAGCCTTATTCATCATAACCAAAAAAAAAACAAATCAAATGTCCATTTGCAGAAGAATTGATTAAGCATGTATAGTATAGTGTTAAGAAGAATGTAATCTGGCAATGCTAAGAGAATGAAGTACTGATATATTCAACACAACTGACTGTGAAAAGCCAGGCACACACGGGATCTCCATTCATGTGGAATCCCGAATGAAGTACACCTAATCTATAGTATCAGAAACTAGAAAGAGGTATCCTTTGGCAATCGGGTATGAGAGAATTTCCTGTTGCGACAGACCTTATTTTAGGTGATAGTTACAAGGTATTTAAAATAGTTGAATATCATCAAAGTCAGCATTTAAGATGTGTGCTTTGAGACATGAAATCATGTGTGCTGAGCTGGCCTTGACTTCCTTATACAGTTGATGTTAGGGACAACTTATTGTCCTGCCTCCAGCTCTTAAACGCTAGGATTACAGATGGATCTTTCATGCTTACTTGGTTTTATATGGTGCTAGGAACTGAACACAGGACTTCATGCATGCTAGGCAAACACTCTACCAACTGAGTAGATCTTTGTGCATTTTATGTAAATTATACCTCAAAAGAAAAACATGTCTATTAAATGCCTTTTGTAGATTTAACACAAAAAAGTCAAGTATGTTCAAAATTTAAATATTTTCATTTAGTGGTACTGGGATTGAATTCAGGACCTCCCACACTCTAGAAAAGTGCTCTCCCACTTAGTCCCTAAGTGAACTCTTGATGATTTTCATTTTACTTACCCCAAGAATATACTGGCAGGAGTGAGGCTCAAGCATATATACAGTAACAGCATGAGGAGAATCTGATTCTTTACACCTAAAATACAGAGCACTTTAAGGTATTGCCTATGTCATAAAAAATAGTATTTTGTTATCTTATTAAGGTATTAAAATCTTTAAATGGACCCAGAATAATTTAACTTAAATAACACAATTGAATAATTATTTAGTTATTACATCTTATTGTAAAACTTCTGTCAATGAAAAGTAGATAAAAGGATTCAACTTACTTTAGTTTTACAGTCACCTGTCTAGGTTTGTCAGTTATATCACAAATATCTCCATTTCCATAAAAATGTGACACCATCCTGAGTTGGAGAAACACACAAGCTTTATTACAGCCTTACTAATTAGAATAGCTGTAATGGGTAGCTAAGAAGGTTACACCAGAGTCAGATTCTATAATGAAAATACAAATTAAAGAAACTTTGTACTGTCTTTCTTAATGCTGTCCATATTACATATGGGTCAGATTCAAGTTTCTGAGGTTGGTGTGGTGGCTCAAATACTTCTAATACCAGCCCTCGGGAGGATAAGGGTGCAGGACAGCTGTGAGCCTGAGGTCAGCAGGGCTAACAGTAAGATCCTATCTCAACTAAGCAACCAGAAAAACAAACAAAACAAATACAGTTTTAAAGTTAGCCATTTTCCCAGCCCAGTTTATTATTTACTTAGTGAAGCAATTATTCCTTTCTGTTTTCCATCAAGCTAATCCCATTAAACACTATTATGTATATGGGACAAAAAAGCAAGCCTCTGCCAAAGTATAACTTTCAAAGTGAGTAATATTCAAAGAAAAGCTGTATGTTTTCTAGTCACACTATTCTAGGCTCTGTTGAGCACATGATGCTAAAAGCTGTATTTTTTTTTCAGGAAACATAAGCCTAAAATAATGTCCAGCACACTCAACTCTTAAATATCTCTATTTGAATTTTCCTAAATTTGAGTCTGATCAGCCTGAAAAGTCGGCATATTTTGAAAGTAATTTCTCAATATTATCTCTTCCAGGAAGAAACAATATTTAACATTTGAGAATGAACAAGAATTAATCTTTTAAATTCATTGGATAAGGGACTACAAGGAAAGGTGAAGTTAGTTATTCTTGGTTAGTAAGGTTAACTTACTTCTGGTAGTAATAAAACATACCAACATAGCACAAAAGGTATGTGAACAGTACCTCGGAAAAACTAAGCAACAAGGGGGCAATAACAAAGCATATTTAACAAGTTAAAAACGTACAAACACATATGCTTTAGAAGAGCCCTAATTCTGAGTCAAATAATTATTTGAAATGCGAGGTAACTCAGCATTAGAGCACTTGCCTAGCAGGGATGCTGGTTAATCATGAAGGCCTGGGTTCAATTTCTATCACTATACAAAAGAATAAAACTGGGGCTGGAGAGATGGCTTAGTGGTTGAAAGCATTCACTGTTCTCCCAGAGGATCTGGCTCAATTCCCAGCATCCATGTGGCAGCTCACAAACGTCTGTGACTCCAGTTCCAACGAATCTGACCCCTTCTTCTGGCCTCTGTGGGCGACATACATGCAGGCAAACACCCATACACACAAAATAAAAACAAATACATCTTAAATATCAAACAAAACCACACAAAAAGAATTAAGTCATTGTCATTAACACCACTGCCAATCTTTATTTTTTTAAACATTTTAAAAAAAGACTTATGTATTTTATGTATGAGAGCTCTATCTGCATGTATACCTTTATGCCAGAAGAGGACATGAGATCCCACTACAGATGGTTGGGAGCCACCATGTGGTTATCAGGAACTGAACTCAGAACCTCTGGAAGAGCAGCCAGTGCTCTTAACCACTGAGCCATCTCTCCAGCCCCCTTAAAGTTTTTTCATTGTTTGTTTTTGCTTATTTTTAGTATTTATTTATGTATGTATTTGGGTGTTTTGTCTGCATGTACATTTGCACACCCGAAGAGGGCATCAGATCCCATGGGACTAGTGAGTCTCCATGTGGGTGCTGGGAATTGAACCCACATCCTCTGGTAGAACAGCCAGTGTTCTTAACCCGAGGCACCTCTCCAGCCCTATCACGGCAGTCTCACACCACTATCACTGTTGAAGGCAGCAGGCAGGTTAGTGAATGTTATTACTAGGCTAGGTTATTTTACTTAAATGCCTTCATGACCTTATTGGGATATACTATTAGACAAGTAAGGCTTACAAATTATAAAATTTGCACAAAATATTACTACTGAAGATCCAGCCAGAATTTGAACCCAGGTTGCCTGACTCCGAGACTGTGGGTTGGTGTTTTATTTTTGGAGACGAGGTCTCTCTACATAGCCCTGGCTGGAAATCAAAATGTGCAGCATGATGTGCAGCTCATGACTGTGATCTTGATCCTGGGTTGTTTCTTTCCCCAAAAGAAAGGGATCTAAAGGCTGTCCCCTAAAATAACACTGATCTAAAATCTAAAATGTTACCTGTGTGTTTAATATTTTTTTTTGGAGAGAGGGTCTTTCTACATAGCTCTTACTGTCCTGGAACTCACGCTGTAGACCAGGCTGGCCTCATACTCACAGAGATCTGCCTACCTTTGCCTCCCATGTGCTGAGATTAAAGACATTCAGCACCTTGCCCTGCTCTGTATATTCAAAATTTTAATTTATCAATATTTTGAGTATTAAAGGCAAATAGTCTTTACCTGACTGTTTGGGTGCCGTCGTCTTGAAGATGATATGCTCTAGCCGTGTTTTTCTTAGCCCATTCAACATGCTCTTCTTGGTTCCATGTTCCCACAACCACAGAGGTTTTCCCATTGTCTTTGTCCTAGTATTTAGAAAATTACTAAATTTTAAAATTACATTCCCCTTTCTATGGGTGGGCATGTGAGTAGGCATGCTCAGGGTATCAGGCTTGACATCGGGTTCCTTTACCAAACGAGTGGCTGTTTGAGACTGATGGTGTTTGTGGCAATGCACGTTTGACATGAACAAAGAGAGATGACTATAAGTCCCAGCCCCATCTTATCCATTCACTGGATAATGATGCGAAACTCAGGAAACAAATTGAAATGATCTTTATTCTGTTTCTCTGAATAATGTCATTTCAGTTAGTCTAGCTCCAGATGGAGTAACTTGTTAATCAGTATCGTTTCCCTTTCCTATCTCTCTGTTGTGTCGATTCCTTCCTGGGGATGCTTTTATTTAGATCCTTCTTTTAAAAATTATTTATCATCATTGTATGTGTGCAGGGTATATACATAACTGAAGGCACATGCATCTGCAGTGCTGTGGAGGTAGGAGAGAGCAACTCTTGGAAGCTGGTTCTTTCCTTCCACCACAGGATCTGGGGCTGAAACTCAGTCTTCAGACTTCCACAGCAAGTTCTGTCATGTGCTGAATCATTTTGCCAGACCCTTTCTCTTTGGATTCTTCTCTAATACGTTCACTGCCAATACCTCAACCAAAAATTGAATTGATCATACCTATTTTATACAATCACATACATACTACTATGCTGTTTTGAGAGAGTGACACCAAACCCAGGACCTGTGCATACTGGGACAGTGCTGTATAATCAAGCTACAGCCCTAGCACTACTACTGTGATTCTCAACTGAATCTCTGCTTGCCTTGAATCCATCCCCCCCAAAACATGTGTTGTAAACCTAACACCTAGAATTACAATGTGAGGAAGTAGAACCTAAGGGAGGATATGTAAGTCTTGAGTACTGTTATCTTTATAAGAGGTTGTTAAAGCTCCCATCTTTTCTATCTTAAAAAATCAATTTATTCATTAATTGTATGTGTATGGGTATCTTGCCTACATGTATGCCTGAGCACCACATTCATGCCTGAAGCCCATGTGACTAGAACAGGATGTTGGATTTTCTGGGACTAGTTACAGATGATTGTAAGTGACCATGTGGTGCTGGGAATCGAACCCTTTGGAAGAGCAGTTATTGCTCTTAATCACCAAATCATCTTTATAGCTCCCTATCTCTCTCAGTCTTTCTTCCTCTTGGTTTGTGTCATTAGACAAAGCAGCCAGAAGGCGCTTGTCAGATGGTAGACACTTTGAATTTTAACCTCTAGAAATGTAAAATCTACTTTCTTTTCATTTTAAGTTATCCAGTTTGAATAACAAGGATGACCCTAAGAGGGATGCATGGATCACCCTAGGAAGGGGAAAGAGTTGAGATTTCCTGGGTACACTTGGGGGCAGGGAGGGTGGCAGTAGAAGGGAGGGGATGGGGGTAAGAACATGAAGGAATGGGATGATTGAGCTAGGGGAGGAATTAAAGGCAAGTACCACCACCCCCTGGCTGAGCAATACGTTCTTAACTGCTGGGCCAAATCACCAGTCTGTCACAGACTTTAAAGACTTTAATCCAAGGCTGCTGATGCAGTTCAATTTAAGAACACTTGATATATCCACGAGGCCCTGGGTTTGAGCACTGCAAAACAAATAAAAAACCTAGATCTATTCCGGGGTAGAACAACATAAATGCTATTCTATACCTCATGATATTGATGTACATGTTTGCCATAGCAGAATTCATATTTCCACCAACCAACACCCTAAAGGAAAGAAACAGAAGAAGTTATTCAGAGAGAAGGAAGACTGCTGTAACAATACCACTTGATAGTGGGAAAATATGTAATTTTTATAAAATCAATAGTATAACAAAAACAAAACATGACAGCCTGGTGTACACAGTGAGATTCAGGCCATCCAGGGCTATATGTTGAGTCCTTGTCTGTAGTAAATAGGAGCACGGGCTGCTTTTTGTCAGCCCGGCTCCCGCCCGGCTAGTTTATACCCCGAAATAACACACAAATTGT